>CATIWQ010502079.1:0-10040 GCA_949673415.1 Euphorbia schlechtendalii
TATATATATTTAGTCTATAATGGAATTTCATTAATTAGACCTCTCAGCTATTCAGCTTCTTTACCAGCAGTTGTTAATGTTACAAACTCAGATTCCATTGTTGAGTTAGTGATACAAGTATGTTACTTTGACGCCCAAGAGATAGCACCTCCCTCAAGAAGGAATTCCCATCCACTTATGGAAGAATGATCTTCATTGTTAAAAATATAACTTTCATCTGAATAACCTTCTAAAATCGAAGGAAATGTCGTATAATTCAAATTATAATCCTTGATTCCTTTTAAGTAATTGAATACCCATCTTAAAGCTTGCCAATGATGCAGACTAAGATTACTAGTATACCTACTACGTTTTCTAGCAACATAAACTATATCTGGCCCAATGTCAATCATGGCATACATAAGACTACCTATAGCTCTTGAGTATTCAAGTTGAGATACGACAACACCTTTATTATGTACAACCTTATGACATAGATCTATAGAAGTTCTTAATAGAGAACAATCCTTGAAATTAAATTTATTCAAAATCTTCTCAATAAAATGAGATTGAAAAAGTGAAATCATATTGTTCTTTCGTTTGATTCTTATACCAAGAATCACCTTAGCCTCTCCCAAATCCTTCATCCCAAAACTAGATGATAAAAATTTCTTACTTTCATCTACTTAACTTTGGTTAGTATTAAAGATCAACATGTCATCCACATATAAACAAATCATAACTCCTTTACCAAAAGCATCAAACTTGTTATATACACATTTGTCTATTATGTTGATGCGAAAACAATTAGACAAAACTACATCATCAAACTTTTGAAGCCATACTTTTGGTGCTTTTTTCAGTCCATATAACAATTTCTTCAAATTGCATACCTTGTTTTCACAACCTAACATGATAAATCCTTTCGGTTGCTTCATATAAATCTCCTCATTCAATTCACCATTCAGGAATGCAATTTTCACATCCATTTGATGAATTACAAGGTTGTGTATAGTTGCAAGGGTTATCAACAACCTAATAGTAGAGGTCCTTGCAATAGGAGCATAAGTATTAAAGAAGTCAATTCCTTCTTTTTCCTAAAGTCTTGGATAACCAATTTGGATTTATACTTATCTATGGTACCATACACTTTTACTTTCTTTTTAAAATACCATCTATATCCTAGCGCTTTACATCCGGGTGATAGATCAGTCACATCCCATGTATTATTATGCTTATAGAATCCATTTCATCTTGGATAGTTACTTTTTAGAATGCAACATCTTTTGAAGTCATAGCTTCACTAAACGTTCTTGGATCCTCTTCAATAATAAAACAATATTGATACTGATATTCAACCTCATCCCTTGATCATTCAACTAAATAAAGGTGAAAGTCATCTCTAAAAGATTTGATTTTTCTAGCTCTATTAGTTTTCTTAGGTGTAGATGGTTTAAGCAAAGAAATATTTCCACCAGATATATCTTTTAATTGAACTGAGTTTCTACTGAATGAATTCTGAATCATGTATCTTGGTCTAGGTATAGATGTAAGTAAATCTTTACCAAATCAACATCTCTTGACTCTATAACCTAGTTTACGGATACATAATCATTAGATTTTATTACATAGAACCCATACACATGGGAATGTTCAACATACCGAATGAAGATAAACTTTATGCCTCTTTCACCTAAGTTTCTCTTTTTCAGTTCAGTGAGTCTTACAACTGCTCTTCAATCCTAAACTTTTAGAAAACTCAACTTTGGTGGCTTTTTATACCATTGTTCATAGGGGGTAACTTTGTTCCTTTTATTAACAATTCTATTTAATAAATAACAAGCTGTTAACATAGCCTCACCCTAGAATCCTTTACTCAAGCCTAAATAGGATAACATGGAATTAATCATTACTTTCAAAATTCTATTCTTCCTTTCTGCCACACCATTTTGTTGTGTTATATAAGGAGATGTGGTTTGATGTATTATTCTAGTAGATTGAAATTATATTGGATTATGATACTCTCCTCCTCTAATAATACGTATACTATTAATTGAATGACTTTGATGTATCTCTACCTCTTGTTTATAAATTTTAAATTTACCAAAAGCTTCATCCTTAGCATGCAACAAATAAACATAACAATATCTAGTTGCATTATCAATAAAAATAATAATATACTTCTAATTTCCTATTGATGGAGTAGCATGAAACTTACACAAATCACTATGTATTAAATCCAATACATTAGTCACTCTGTCAATATTCATGAAAGGTTTTATAGTTGTCTTCGTCAACATGCAACTTTTGCTTTTCTCATGATTTATATCAACAGCAAGTATAAGACACATCTTAGATATATCTTTTACTATTTATACTATACATGTCCAGTCTAGCATGCCAAAAAATAGATTTATTCAATAAATTGCTAGTATTTAAAAGAAAACATTAAGAAGATTGATCACCAAAAGAAGCAATAATATTTAACATAAACATACCATTACTTAAATAACCAAGCCTACAAAAGTACAATGTTTGGACAAGATATACTTTCCACTTTCATATGCTTGTTTTTACCCATAATTATTCAATAAAACACCAGACAAAAGATTCTTTCAAATCCCGAGAACATACAATACATTATTTAAATATATATATTTTCCAGATGATAAAAAAAGATTAACATTTCCAAGTCCTTTGATTGGTTCAGTTGGTTTCCATCTTTAACATAGATCCATCTTATATTTGTTGAAAATCCTTGAACCATCAAAGATTCTTACACATGTGATGTATTTCTCCTGAATCAATCCACCATGCAACATTATCAACCTGCACATAAAATGCCTCAAATATTAAAGACACATAATTTAGAATATACTTATTATTTTGCATTAAAAACTGAGCTTGTTGCTTTTTAAGATCTTTGATCCATTTGAACCAGAATTATTCTTGCCTTTACCAACTTGATAATCTTTATTGAAATGACTGAGTTTGCCACACTTCCAACATGCCAACTTAGGTTTCTTGTTGAAAAATTTTTTGTAATTTCCTTTAAACTTTTGTTTGTTCCCTTTGTCCTTATTTAGATTCTTAGAGAAAACACCCTCTTCAACCATATTCACAGAAAACATTACCAACTTGGTTTTTTCCCTTAGGATTATTGTCAATCTCTTGAGCCCTTAAAGACTCTTCAATCCTAAAATGACTTTCAAGTTAGACCAAAGTAAACTCTTCTTCATTATATTTAAATTATGTTTAAAATCTTTCCACGAGGATGGCAGTTTTTCTATGATACTAAGAACCGAAAAGGATTCATCCATCTTTATGTCATGCTAAACAAATTGACCTAGAATTCTTAAAAATTAATTATATTGTTCCATGACTGGTCCAGTATCAACAATTTTATAGTTAATAAAATTACTAACCATAAACTTCTTATTAGAAGCATCTTCTGCCATGTACTTTGAATCTAGAGACTCCCATAGTTCTTTTACAGACTCAACATTTTGGTATACATCAAAAAAGGAATCAATCATACCGTTCAAGACGTGACCATAATAGATGTAGTCAGCGTTCTCCGGTTTATCGCGATTCCTAGTCTGCTCCACTATTTCATCTTCAACAAATTCTAGCAAGAGAGTACTCTAAACATATACAACTTTCATTGAAATCAATAAAATATGCATCTTCTTCTGCCATCTGTGAAAATCCTGATCCTCAAACTTGTCCAATTTTGTAAACTTATTTGTCATTTCCTTCACATATTCTCTATTTGACATTTTTAGATAATAAGTTTCAATCTTTATTGGAAAATACATGGATAAATCTGAAGTCGTGAAACACTTTCAGATTGAAACTTGTTTGGTGATTCTACCAAATATTTCAATCGGATAAAATCAGATTAATAAGAAATTAAAATGAGAATTTTATTTTGAAAAGATGAAAATGAACCATACCTATTTATTGCCAAATGTCAAGTTTTTATAGCGGAAAAAACCAACTTGAAATACATGACTTTTTCAAGAAAATGATAGGTTTTCTATCCAAAAAACATGATTTTTTGAGGTAAAAATAGACTATACATGACCTCGTTAGGGGCGCTGCCCCTAGACCTCGCTAATGGGACACTACCCCTAAACCCCCGATATCGTAATAGAACCCAAACAGTGTGCACTCCGCACTCTCCCAACTTGTTTGATGAAATCTTTTTCGATTGTATTGGTCAACCAGTCAATCCAATTCATTAAAATACTAACAAAAGATCCATAGTGGTTGTATCTTCACCTGTAATTAAGTTTTGCTTTATTTGGAAGGATGCACGATGATATGGTATATCCTGATGATTTGTTTGTTGCGGAAAGTATATTATACAAAGATGCAATTGATATATCGAGTATTATGATGAATGTTTTGATAGAGGCTTCAAAGGACACCGAAGCTTTGGATTATGGTTGTAAAATCATTGCTAATATTTTGGTTCAAGTTGCTCGAATGCCTTTTACTTCGAAAATATTCACATTAGAAGATAAGATTCAACCCCTATCTACGGAAGTGCTTTATAAAGCTACATTCCTATTCAAGTGTGTAAATAAAGGGGAAGACCTTTATGATTGGAAAACTTGGAACCATCAAAGGAATGATCCCAAGGATGAGGAGGGATACAATATAATTGGAACTAGGGAAGAAGGTGAGTATTCTACTGGTGATGACACATCGAAATGTCTTGAAATTCTTCAATCTAATTTATAAGTCTTTCATTAAAAGGTGAACGAAGGATATGAAGAATCTTAATTCTTTTCTGGATAATTTCATCACCTCGTCTTTCCTTACTTAAATGTTTAAGGAATATGTTTAGAATTTTATTTATTTTTGCATTTTTAGGGTTAGCCTTATTTTCTCTTTCTATGACTAGTTTGGTGTGACTCTACACAATGGGGAAATTGTGTACTTTTAGTGTAAAGGGAGAAAATAATTTTTAATTTTTCTAAATATGTTTATTTTTCTTTTCCCCTTGTAATATGTTAATAAAGTGAAATGAAAAATTGTATCGTATTATATTTTGTGTGCTAAAAACATCATAAAATGAAGAATAAGTATTCTAGTACGTGTGGCCATAGCTTACTTTTACTTTAATCCTCTTATAAGTATAGTTTAAATTTTTCTTTCAAGTTACTAATTTGTTTTACAAGATGAAGATATGTATAAGTTGTATTCAAGCATTTGAGAGAGTTATGAGAGATGAAGTTGTCTTAAACAAATATTTTCAAAATTTTCGAACACTAATCAAGTTGTTAGGAACAAGATTTTATTGCAATATAGGAAAGTATATGCAAGTTTCTTGCACGACACAAGTGCTGAGCTATTCTTTGTAAAATCTTTTTTATCATAGGATAATTTCCAAGTAAGCATGTCTATAATTGTATAGATATATTTTTTCTTTGCTCGTGGTTTAATTTACATCTTATAAGTATCAAGTATGCTCAAGTATGAAGGAAACTATAGCCATAATACTTAAGGTATTGATCAATGAAGGATGATGTTATTGAGCAAAAAATGAGAGGATAGCCAAAGAGCTATGCAAAAGGTGAGGAATGGTACGGAGCAGAAACTGCAACCATTCATGAGAGGTAAAAAATTATGCATAACATGTAAAATGGGTGCATGCATGAAAGATAATCGGTGAGCAAAAATCTATGCAACTGGCAAAGCATGAAAAATTGGTGCATATGAAGTGATATGGAGCATAAAATGTGATCACTTTAGAAGAAAATATATACAAAGTATATAAACTATGTTGCCAAAAATATATGTGAGAGAGTGGTATAGAGTATAAAATGCAACCACTAAAGTATTTTTATCAATAGGTTACCTAAAATTTCCTTGAGATCAATATCAAGATTGAGCTTTTCTTTATCCAGATTATTTGATGTTAAATTTGAGAAGAAGTGGGATATTTGAGCAAGCAAGGAAATTTACAATGGAGACATGACTTAGTTACCTTCTGAGATGACATAAGGTACTCAGTTGATTATATTATGCATTTCCTACTTGTGTAAGTATCTCTAAATTCAATTCCTTTTTAGTGCACATGAGAATATAAGTGCTTATTGAATATCTTTGTTACATATGGACTTGAAACTTGGAGAATTTCTACTTCATTGTTGTTATTACTTTGAGGATAAGGTAAAAGTTAAGTGTGGGCGGTATGACAAGTGTTAAAATAACACTAAATCTAGTATATATTTCTCCACAAACACATACAATTCTTAGTGATTTTACTTTCATTTATAAGATATCACATGGTGTGTAGTTGTTTTTTTTTTTTTTGCAATTATAGGTTTAGGTGAATTGGAGAGGCAAATTATAGGGCATTGGTATTTGATACAAAAAGTGTGGAAAATGATGCAAATGTATGCAAATTGGAGGTAAATATTGGTGATTTGAATAAAGCTTAAAATGGCTAAGTCTATAAGAACTCAGAAATCCAATTGTTAGCGCTTGTGACCTTGACACACGTCGTGATATTTCAAGCTGAAAAGTAGAATGTTTTGGAGAACAAATTCACAATCATGACTACCTATCACGATCATGACATACTAAAATGTAGCTTGCAGATAAGTTCTTCTCAATTGAATTTTCAACTACCGAAATTGCCATAATTACCAATTGAAAAGACACCTTTTCATCAACCATTGAGGAGTGAATCAACACAACTTTTCACTCCTATATAAGGTGAATTTTGGCTAGATATATCGACATCATTATTCTAAAAAATACAAGAAAAGAAATATTTTGTTCTTCAATAGAATATATGTAAATTGATAGCAAGGTTTTGACTATACTCGTTTCGAAACACTTAGCTTCGTAAACAGTGTCAAAAACTCGTTCCCCACTTTCCTACTGATAATATAAAAGTTCTTAATATGAACAGGTGTTATCAATACCGATTATCAAATAGAAAAATGTTGATCATTGTAAGTATACAGTTGCGAAGTAGTTTTAAAAGATATCGATCCCACAGGGAAGGAATTCGGTTCTAAGGACCAACTAGAGTTAGGGAACAAAAGAAAATAATAATAATAATAATAATAGAGGGTTGGATTATTGGATAGATGCATGTACAGGTTAGAAAAGATGAAAACTATATAGATATTCCCTAAGAATAAGTACAGTAGAGAAAAACATGCAAAATCATCAAGAATATTTCATACACTAGATAACTTTAACAAACACGGTTCTAGACACCCAAATATTCAATAATTCACCGCAAAGTAACACATGAAATGACTTTTCTAAATCTAGGTTAAACGAGCTATGACACTTATAGAATCCTAGATAACAATATTACTATGCTTAGTACGGGTCGCTCTCACATAGCCATATTTAACAAGTTACCACTCCAAAAATGTTGGCTCACTATACAGCGTTTTAATCACAAATCTAGTGATTATATAAAACTTGTTACACCTGAAATCACTCTTAAAGTCAACTCGAAAGCATATAACTTGATTAATATAAATGATGCAAAACGAAAGACTCGTTATGACACATAGACATATCATAAACTTCTAAATAGAAAGTATAATTTAGAAAACAAAGTAAAGTTGTAAGGTATGCAAGTGAAAACTAAAGTTGATCAAACCATATCCACTCTTTTAATGGGAGTCATCAATTCCCGTAATTCCTACTTCTACTTTGAATTCGGTCTCGACTCATACAGAACCTCTGCTAGGATGCTATTCTTTGTGAATATCGAATCAATGAATGTTGAAGAATGATAAATTTTATTGATAAGTGCTTTACAATTACACTCATACAACAATCGCTCAAATTTGTCGAGAAATCTAGTGATAAAAACAAGAGTCGAATCACTTATACATTTTTCTCACTAACACTTTAAACTAGCAAAATCTATACAATGTTCACTCTCTATCGTGTATTTTTGCACTCTATCATGCAATCCATCCCATGAAATTGGTTGGTTTGGAACCCTACTTTTTATTTTTTCACTTATTAAATGGTTGCAGTTTCTACTTCGTACCATTCCTCACCTTTTGCATAACTCATTGGTTATCCTCTCTTTCTTTTGATTTTTCTCTCTTAATACCCTCATCCTTTATTGATCACTTCAAAGTATTATGGCTATAGTTTCCTTACACTTTAAACACACTTAATACTTAGAGGACATATTCAAAAATAGCATATAAAACTTATAGTAAGAACACTACTAGATATTTCTCCACTTAAAACTTATCGATAGCATTAAACTAAAATTATATAACTTATACTAATTAATGTTGCATTGAAATATATATCGAAACTTACTTGGAATGTCGCTCTTGAATATTACTCATCACTCATCCTTGCCAAATGCTAAATGTTGTGCCAAAAGCGCTCACACTTTCAACGTGCACTCATACTCGAAACAACTTGTTCGAAATTTGCACTAACATCAAACTTGTAATACCTAACACTCATAATAACCTTAGAACATATATTAGTATAGTATAGGTATGGATAATGTATAAATAACACAAAATCAAGAAAATTTTCTTTCTCTTCAACTTTTTTTAATTTTATTCAATTTTTTTGGATTTTTAGAGATTTTACAAATGCCTCCACCCACACTAAAGAACACAATGTCCTCATTGTGAGAGATTTAATTAAAAATGAAAAAAATATGAAAAACACACAAAATAAAAGAAAATAAAAAGAAAAAGAAATTGAACCCGTTTTAATCATCCGAACTTGAATCTGTGGGACTCGGTGAGATATCCATATTTTTCATTCTAAAGTATGAATTTAACTTACGGTTCAAAGAGATGTTGGATTGTGTAAGTTGGCAAACATCTTGTTGTATAGATGCGTTATCAAGACAAGCTTTATTGACATCATCAACAAACTTTCCTCTCCAAGTATCATCATTAGCATGTCTACTCCCCGGAGGTTTGTCTAGTTTCACTACTTCCAATTTGAACTTCTTCAATATCTTCGTCTGGTTGGTTCTCTCGAGAAGTAGATTCTTATGTCAGTCTCAATTTCCTAACCCTTACTCCATATGGCAGAAATGTAAATTTCCCATCTTCCTCTTTAACTAAACCTGCTCTCTTCATGTAAACTCCTCCCATAAAGTTGAATTTCTCTCGAGGACTATATTAGTATGGCAGTTTATTCTTTGCTCCCAAAATAATTTCACAAATCGTATTTGCCCCTCCAACTCTAGCCTTTTTATGTGTAGTAAGACTAGTGATGGATTCTAACACGTACATTGGAAACTTTGGCATCAATTGTGATACTACGCATTCCAATACAACTAAATCCTTCATCGACACCTTGGTAGTTTTGTGTCAGAAGAAAAGACTTTGAGAAATGAACTTGTGAAGGTAAAAATGATTGTTGCTGTGAATGTTCTTGTTAGATAAGTTTTTGACATCGTATCGATCCAATCCTGTTAACTCAGTCTATACATATGTTAAATCATAATCGTCTTCTTTCTCAATCTCCTTGTATGTTCCTCCAAAACTAAACCATTTGATTAAATCCATGAAAGTGAATTTATATTCCTCTCCTCCATTCCTAAATTTCCTTTTCAAGAAATTCCCATCCTCTTGAACAGTCATAAAAAGTTCAAGGACCGATTACAAAGCTTCTCAATCCAAATAGCGAGAAGTATTCCTCTACTTTCGCATGAATCCCAGCATCAATTGCAAAAGTAGGATCATAGAACAGTGTACCTTGGATTTCAAAGTTTTTCATCCTCATGTATCTCTCAATTTCTTCTTCACCATAGATTGGAAAAAGGCATCCATATTTTGTTTGTTGATTAACCAACTTATTCTTCCCCTCTGTTGCTACTGATTTCTTTGGAGCCATTGAAATTGAATTCAAGAGTTCAAAGAAAGGTTTGTGTTTGATTTGGGAAAAACAGAGAAATTTTTTTCGCAAGAGATTGTATTTGTGTAAAAGAGTGATTGATTTGTGAAAATTACTTAGGAAAATAGTTATATATATATATAAGAAATTGGGTAATTGTGGTTGTTTCAAAGGATATATTTGATTTA
>CATIWQ010502128.1:0-24288 GCA_949673415.1 Euphorbia schlechtendalii
TGTTTACTTAAAATCTTTAATATTTAGTAACATTTATTGTAATCAAGTATATAAATTTAATAGGATAAAATATAGGAACTTAAAATAATTATAAATTTAATGTATAAATATATAATAAATAAATAAAATTATTCGTCGGGCCAGGTTCGGGCCGGGCTTGGGTATTTATATAAAAACCAAACCCGGTCCATAAATCTTCGGGTTCGACGGGATCAGGCTCGGGCCGGTTTTTTTAAAAAAACGAGTGTTTAAACCCGGCCCGTTGAAACGGGCTCGGGCCGAGCCGGGCTGATATCCCGGCCAACGAACATGTCTACTTCTAATACATGAAAATTTAATTATTATTAAAAATGAAGAAGAAACTGGCATATTCGAGACAAAGACAAAGTGTTTATTTGAATATTACAGAATGATAGAAAAAGGAAAGACAACGACGTCATAACTGAAATATCAATACTTTGGTTTACTAATTAATTATTAAAGCTCCAATTATTTTTAGATTTGTTATTGTAGCAAAATCTTGGTCTTGGTAAATTATATATAAAAAACTTCATCACGCACAACTGCAAAAGGTTTATCTTTTTTAACTTTTTTTACTGACATATCTGTTTCTAATTTCTACATTTACACAGTATATTATTGTTTTTAAATTTATGCTATCTTGTTCAGCTAAGTCAGGAAATCTTCACGACAACGAAGCTTACAAATTTAAGCAAAAGCTTCCTCGTTATAGAATTTGGTTTTGTAAATAATCACATGTTAAACATACTGTATTGTAGGTTAAATTAAATTAAATATTTTTACTTTTTTCTTTTACTTTTTATAATAAAATTAATCAAGAGGTCGCACGCCAGATAAAATTAAATGGAGGGGGGGACTTCACATGGGAGGATTCCTCTGCTTTTGCATTCTATTTGTTTCAATCTCCCTTGGTTGGGATTTGCAAAATTATTGCAGTTGTTATTTACTGTTTCTTTTATTAAAGTTGCTATTTGCAAATGAAAATTTTAACAACTTAAATATTTTCTTTTCAAAAAAAAAACAACTTAAATATTTTTCTTAAATATTTTTATTAAAAAGTAGTGGCAGACGTGATTTCAAAATTAGCAGCAACAATCAACACCTCTACAACAATCTTCTATTGCTTAGTTTTGTGAAGATACTTGCTTCCGATATTTTGTACATTCTTTAGAGGTAGAATAGATAATCAAATAGGCATTTAAAAGGGCATTGAGGATAAAAATAATTTAAACTACAAAAGGATCCTATAATAGTAGCAATTTGTTGAGGTTTGAATAGATAGTTGAATCTCTTGTAAAAAATAAAATGCATATGAGTTTAAAATCTAACTAACACTAATCTATGAAGTTGCAAGAAAACTAATTTCATTTTCAAGTTTTTCTTTTTCCTTTTCCAAGTTGTTGAAAAATTGAAAATATGTTTCTTTTTTCTAGCTTTCTATTTTTTTCATTTTCACTTTAATACAAGTTATAATGTTAATTTTTATTACATAAAAGAGTTATAAAAAAATTATATAAAATTTTTATTTTTCAATTATGAAAAAAAAAATTATCTAATTGTATTATAAATATAATTTGAACTATGCAAAATAAATATAATAACGTTAATTCAAAATATAGGGTACTATCGTTTAGCCTTAGAAAATAAATATTAGATGTAATTTACTTTAATTTTTAAAAAGAATTTTTTGTCATTCGTAATTATCAATTGAATCCGATATTCAATTAATCCAACAACGATAAAAGATTAAGTAGCGGTAACTTTTTTTAACCATATAAAATCATAATATGTCATTAGCATAATGCCATATAAAACTAAATAGTAAGAAATCTATGCCCATCAGTTGAACAAGAATAAAATGAGCATATTATGCAGAAAAAAATTCAATTCAAAGTATTATTTGTTGGTGGAGTAAAAGGCCATACCTCCTCACTTTTTCTGTTCGAAAAACTCTCATTTATCATCTTCCAAAAACTCTCATTTATCATCTTCCAAATCTTCATTAAAGGGAAAATTGGAGAATCTTGTTTTCCAATTTCTCATTTGGAAAATTTGTATAACCAAATACTGATATCTGTTTTTCACTTTTCTTTTGAAATATTTTTTTCGGAGAACATCACTTATTTTCCTTAAATAAAATGGCCCTAATTAGTCTTCTTTTTCAGGCCTAATTAATCATCTTTTTCTTTTGAAAAACGAAAACAAGTTTTTTTCATAGTCACCAAATGTTGCAAAGAGGGTTAATTAGCCGTTGCAGTTGAATAAATCCTTTCTGCCACGTGTCTTGTTGTTTACTAATTCTTGTACTGAGCTAATGAAACGGGGCGTTTAAGTCTTAGTATAGTCTTTTACCGTTTTCTGTTGTTAGGGAAGTCTTTTTGACTCTCTTCTTGTTCTTTCCTGTAATCGAGCTATAAAGCTTTGCTTCTGTACCTAGTTTTGGTATAAAATGAATAATAGAATTTCTCTTTCTCTCTCTAGTTTCTCTCACTATTCAGTTACAGAATTATAGCACGCATCATTAGTATCAGAGTGGTTACTTTCAGACTGAAACTAGCTTCCTGAGTTTAGCTAAAGATGGCAGCTTAGAATACCAGAGCACAGGACGCTAAGAAAGACATGGAAGATCTAAGAAGTGTTGTTAAAGGATGGATTTCAGAGCAGAATAGGCGTACGGAGGAGACAATGGCAGAGGTTTTAGCGAGGCAAGATCACCTCCACCAGCAATTCTCTATTTCGCAAACATTTTTTCTTGAAGAAATGAGAAAGATAGTCTCAGAGGCCATGTTTGATGCTCAACACCACAAAGATAGGCCAGGCAGCTCTCAATTTCTAGAAAATAGAGCAGAATACCAGTTTTCTTCGCGGTTTACTAAGATCAAGTTTCCAAGGTTCGACGGAGATGATATGGAGGGCTGGATTTATCGTTGCAAGAGGTTTTTCAAGATGGATTCAACTCTAAATGCAGCCAAAGTGAAGTTAGCCTCAGTTCATCTCTCAGGAAGAGCGCTCGAGTGGCATCAAACACTAATGAAGAGTAGGGGAAGAAACAATGAGCCTTACTGGGGTGAGTACTTGCTGTTGATTAAGAAGAGGTTTGGTCAAAGGATATACTCGAATCCTTTAGTAGAATTGAAGAGATTGAACCAAATAGGATCGCTTTGCGATTATCTTGAAGCATTTGATTCCAAGGTTTATAAGGTGGAATTGAGCAAAGAAGACCTAATGAGCATGTTCATTAGTGGATTAAAGGATGAAATCAATTTTCCAGTACTGATGCAATCACCAAAAACTTTACAACAGGCCTATGCGTTGTCAAGAATCCAAGATGCCTACGTAAGTTCATAGAAATCTAGTAAGATTTTAATTCCTAAGCCTTACTCGAATCCTGGCACAAATAGTGCGAGCTATTTCCACAAACATGCATTACTACCAACACCTACAGCTAAACAACCAGTTTTTCATAACAAAGGAAAACAAACTCTGTCAATTAGTGAAAATAAGATGTTACCTACAAATAGAGTGAAAAGGCTCATAGAATCTCAAATGGCTGAGAAAAGAGCCAAGAATCAATGCTTCTGGTGCGAAGAGAGGTATTCCCCTGGCCATCAGTGTACAAAGAAATACTTAAACTTGATAATTGACTATCAGGAAGTGGAGGAAATGGAGGAGGAGGCTGTTGTTGATAGCAATGAAGTTGCTGAAAAGAAAATAGAGGAAGAAGGACCTTTCATTTCTTTACATACCATGGAAGGTTACCAAATGGAAGGGATTCAATCAATGAGAGTGATTGGAATCTGCAAAAAAATGAAGCTGCACATGATGGTGGATATTGGCAGTACTTTTAATGTAATTGATTTGAAAACAGCAAAGAAGTTAGGGTGCAGACTCAGGCCAATATCTCCATTGGCAGTCATAGTTGCTAATGGAAACAAGATTTATTAGCAAGCACATGTGCGATGGTTTAACATGGGAGGTACAAGGGATTGAATGCCAAGCTGATTTTCATGTCAAGCTGATTGGGGGTTGTGATGTAGTATTGGGACTTAAATGGCTGGCAAATTTGGTAAGATTAGAGTGGGATTTCCATGCCATGATAATGAAATTCTGGAAAGATGGAAAAGAGTTTCTACTCAAGGGGGAGACTAGTTCAGTATTTAAGCTAATTTCTAATTAAAGAATGCTTAAATTACTAACCTACAGTCCCATAGTCTATCTAGCTTAGTTAGCAACAGTGGATCAGAAAAAGCTAAAACTATAGTGCCTGATGTATTACAGACACTTCTTGAGGAATACGGATTACTTTTCTAGTAAGTGGTGAGAATGCCTCCACCAAGGGATTATGACCATAGGATTCCCCTATTGGATGATGCCTCTCCTGTGAATTTAAGACCCTATAGGTACTCTCCTATGCAAAAAGATATCATTGAGAAGGTTGTGAAAGAACTGCTGAATAATGGGGCTATAAGGCGTAGCATTAATCCTTACTCTTCACCTGTTCTTATAGTAAAAAAGAAGGATAATTCCTGGAGAATGTGCATTGCTTTCAGAGAACTTAACAAGAAGACTGTTAAGGACATATTTCCAATACCAGTGGTGGAGGAACTGTTTGATGAACTACACAAAGCTTCTGTGTTCTCAAAGCTTGATCTTACTTCAGCTTATCATCAAATCAGAATGCATGAAGATGATGTATATAAAATTTCTTTTCACACACATGAAGGTCACTATGAATTTCTAGTGATGCCTTTTGGTCTAACCAATGCCCCATCAACCTTTCAAAGCTTGATGAATCACATATTTAGGCAACTTTTAAGGAAATATGTGATGGTTTTCTTTGATGACATACTGGTGTATAGTAATAACATGGGTGATCATGTTAAGCAGTTGAAGGAGGTATTTGAGTTACTAAAAGAGAATAATTTAATGGCTAAAAGGAGCAAATGCAATTTTGGTCACGCTCAAGTGGAGTATTTGGGTCATATCATAGGTAATGGCCAAGTGGGAACTGAACCTGGGAAGGTAGAGGTGGTGAAAAAATGGCCTATTCCTGTTACTTTAAAGGAACTGAGGGGATTCCTTAGGCTTACAAGCTACTATAGAAGATTTATTCAACACTATGGGCAGATTAGTAAACCCCTAACTGATCTATTGGGCAAGGAAGGGTTTATCAGGTCTAAAAATGCTACATTGGCTTTTGAAAGGCTTAAATCTGCACTTAGCAATTTTCCTGTATTACATTTGCCTGATCCTGAAAGGGTGTTTGTGGTGGAAACAGATGCTAGTGGAGGAGGTATTGGTGATGTGTTCATGCAAGAGGGTCATCCTATAACCTACATTAGCAAGGCTTTATCAACTGATCACCTTGCAATTTCTGTATATGAGAAAGAATTGTTAGCAGTAGTACACGTAGTGAGGAAATGGGATCATTACCTTGGCCCTAAGAAATTCATTATCAGAATAGACCACAACAGCCTAAAGTATCTGCTAGAGCAATGCATCACAACAACACAGCAACAGAAATATATAGCTAAATTGTTTGGCTATGACTTTGAGATTACTTACAAGAAAGGGGTTGAGAATGCAGCTGCGGATGCTTTATCAAGAGTTCCCATGGCCACCTTGGCTACAATCACATTTTCTACCCCAGTTCACAGCTTGATGCCTGAGATTGAGGATAGCTGGAGGATTGATTTGGAGTAGGTGGAGAAAATTAAAGGGTTAAAAGAAATAAGAGAATGCAGTGAAGAGTTGTTTACTTGGAAAGGGGGAGTTTTGCGCAGGTAGGGGAGAATTGCAGTGGGGTAATGTTCCTCAATTAAGGTTGAAAATCATTCAACTCCTGCATGATTCCCCTGTTAGAGGGCATTCCAGATTCTTGGCTACCTATAAAAAAATCAATAGTTATTTCTATTGGAAAGGGCAGGAGAGGGATATAAGAAACTATGTGAGAGCATGTGCAGTTTGCCAGAGTTGTAAATATGAAGCAAATAAGAATCCAGGGCTTCTACAGCCTTTACCAATTCCTGAGAGGATTTGGTGAGATGTAAACATGGATTTTGTGGAAGGATTGCCTAAGTCTAATGGGAAGGAAGTCATTATAGTGGTGGTGGATAGGCTAAGTAAATACAACCATTTTATAGCCCTTAAACATCTTTATACTTCTCACAAGGTGGCATTACTCTATCTACAGGAGGTATATAAACTCTATAGATTTCCATCTACCATCATTAATGATAGGGATCTAGTTTTTGTTAGCAAGTTTTGGGAGGAGTTTTTCACACTACAAGGGGTGCAATTAGCTAAGTCTACAGCCTATCATCCCCAAACGGATGGGCAAACTGAAGTTGTGAATAGATATTTAGAGACTTACATACGCTATATGGCTCATCAGTGCCCTGTGAAGTGGAACGAGTGGCTGCCCTTAGCTGAATGGTGGTATAATACTACCTATCACTCTGCAATCAATTTGACCCCCTTTGAAGCTGTGTATGGAATCCCACCCCTTATTCATATACCATATGTGTCTGGCGATTCACAAGTAGCAGTAGTGGATCAGCTGCTAATTGATAGAGAGGCAGCAATGAAGTTGATGAAATACCATCTGGAGAGGGTTCAGTTTCGTATGAAGCAGTAGGCTGATAAGGGAAGGGTTGATAGGAAGTTTGAAATAGGGGATTGGGGTTATGTTAAGCTCAAGCCCTATAGGCAGATGAGTGTGGAATTTCGCTCAAATCACAAACTTTCACCCCTCTATTTTGGGCCATATGAAGTAGAAGACAAGGTTGGAGAAGTGGCTTATCGATTGAAGTGGCCTCCTGGAGCTACCATTCACCCAATTTTTCATGTGTCTCAACTAAAGAAAAGGATTGCATCTGACAACCGATTGAGTGATCCAGCTGAGATAATGGATTATTCAGTTCCTAAGTTGGTGCTTCAATGCAAGATGGTGAAACGCGGTAACCAGGCTGCAGCCAAGGTCTTGATTCAGTGGTCTCAAGGGAAAGAAGAGATTTGGGAGTTTGCTGAAGAAATTCGCTGAAAATTTCCAGCTTTTCAAGTAGATGCGGAATCTTAAGGGGAAGGGAGTGTTGCCAAGAGGATTAATCAGACGTTGCAGTTGAATAAATCATTTCTGCCATGTGTATTGTTGTTTACTAATTCTTGTACTGAGTCAATGAAATGGGGTGTTTAAGCGTTAGTATAGTCTTCTTTTACCGTTTTCTATTGTTAGGGAAGTCGTTTTGATTCTCTTCTTGTTCTTTCCTGTAATCGAGCTATAACAAGACACATCACCAAAATGAAATGAATAACAAAATTTCTCTTTCTTTCTCTAGTTTCTCTCACTATTCAGTTACAAAATTCTAGCACGCATCACCAAATAGGGCCTAGTGCTAACCTTTGTGTTATAATAATTGATAATATTAGGTGCATTTTTATTAATATGTAGCACCATTATGTTTACTTGTCGATAATAATTTTTTTAAAAATTTTGTTGTTACAGAAAATCTCAAACATATATTTAATTTTTTTTTAGAAAAATGGTGGAAATATTTTATCAATTTTGTAAATTGTGTGATTTAATCAATTACCACGCTTCTTTAATTTCTTTTTTTACTCATTGAAGATCCTTTCTTCTGTTTTTTATTATAAAATATACCTTATTACAGCATAAGTAATTGTGTAATATTATTTGAGGGTGAAATAACTACAATAATAAGACAGCTTAAGTATATAAAAAATTTTAATTTTTTTTACGTATAATGACTAAATTACAGTGCAGATACCAACCATGCATTATAACCATTATTGAGTTTGTGATATTGATATATTGGTGTGCAATATAAGACCATGGACCACCCTTAATATACGGCTATTCCTTCAAAATCATGCAGGATGATTTTTTTTACTTTCTTCCGAATTTAGTAATAGAATCACAGAATTTTGGCCTCCAATTTCAAAGTTTTACTTATTTTAAAATATTTGATTTTTTATTTACAATATATTTTTTTTCTAACAAAGGTAGAAGCATTGCTAGTACTTCTTTTATTATCACCTCATAAATAACTGAGCATTTCGGTTTTGTTCTTTGCAACTGAAATTGAAAATAATGAACTGAACTGATCTGAACTGAACTGAAACTAAAAAACCGAAACTAAACTAAATGATATACAGAAATTGAATTGAAAATAGTGAAACTTAACTAATGAATAACTATTAATATCAATAATAACAAAATTACTTTAAAATATTTGTATTATAATAATAATAATCCATAATATTTTAAAACAGTACCATACCACTTTAAATTATTAATATATAATAATATATTATTAAAATTTATTAATAATCATTAATTATAATAATAATTTTAATTATTACAACATATCGTAATTTTATTATATTTTAACAATAATTCATATATCTTTAAATAATATTATATTATAGTAAAATTTATTAACAATCATGAAATATAATACAAATTTTATTATTAGTACAAGTCATCATAACTGTTATTATACTTGTATTTCTGAATATTATTTTAGTGAATTTATTATTTTTATAATTATTATTATATATAAATAAAAATAATATTTAATCATTATTTTAATTATTATCGCAATTAAAAAAATCAATTTAATTTAATTTATTCATTAAAATAAAACTATTCATTACAAAATAATAATTATTAATTTTTTAAGAAATTATTATCTGCTATTTGTTATTTAGGATTACTAATATTAATTAGTTATATTGAATATCGAACAAAACTGAAGCTTAATTGAAGTTGAACTAAAACTAAATATTGGACTTATATGAACTGAACTGAACTGAATTAGTCATCGAATCAGTGATCAGAAAATTTCACTCATCATTAAATGTCGAAGGATCTACTACTCTAGTAAAAAGGTGAACTACTAGTTCGCAAATCTTTTAAGAAAAATAAACTGATATCCTAGTAAATGCTTGTCTGTGGGTAATTGTTATGAAAAGTATTATTCTTCCAATTCTTATTATGACATAAAATTTTTGTGCAGCACTAACATTCTGACGTTTCTTACTGAAATTGCGTTGAATAATGTCATGAAATTCATTAAACATATTTGGTAAACTTTACTTTTTAATGTTATGCAATGAACTCAAATAATTAAATCATTTCATCACTAAAACAATAAAACATATTCAATTTAATTAGGATCAATAGGGATTTCAACAGACGTAGTACTAGTTCGTGAAATTGAATGTTTTTTTAAAGGGTAAAATTGAATGTAAATAAGGTAAATTACACTTGGTTAAGTTTCCTAACTACCATTAATTAGGAAGAACATTTTTTATTTGACATATATTAAGAAAGTCAAATACATATTTAGCATCCTTAACGTGACATAATTTACGTTTTGCTGTTTTAACTTTGAAAATTTTTTATCATACCCTAAACTTGTCAAAAATACACTTTATGAAGACAAAAATAAATGTCAAGATCATGAGCTTCTATACTATAAGAAAAACATGTGATGAATTGTAGGGTGCATTAAACGCATGTACGATTAGGAGTGTTTTTATAACAAAAATAAGCTTAAGCATCAAACATTACGCGTTAAAAAACAAAACGAAACAACAAATTGGCAAGTACGGATTTATCATCCTATATCACAATTACATGAATATATGATCTGGATATCCTTATTTGTAGCTCTACCACTACATATTTGTTATATCATTTCCCTTTCCTTCTGCCACCTAAGTACTGCAAGAAAATTCTGGTGGGCACCACCACTAAATTTCATTTTAATTTTCAAACTTTTAAATTAAAGTTGATTTCTGAAACGGACCACTCAGGGTTAAAAAACACAGATAATAAAGAGCCACTACAAAATTCTGACAGATTTTCTAATATATAATTGAGGAATACAAAAACTCCTTTACGATAGGGTTTCACATATCACGTACTATTAGTGATTTTGATACGATTCATACAAATTCTGATATATAAGAAATATGAGTGTAACATGTCAAATTATGAAAATCGATACAATTATAATCTAAAATATGTTTCCAAACATAATTGTAATGATATAAAATTAATTCATATTATAAATATACAAATGTTATAATATATATATATATATATATATATATATATATATATATATATATATATATATATATATATATATATATATATTATTTTTATACGAAATCAATTGCCTGGTAATTTGGTATACCACTGATCGTTCTTGTAATATCGCATGCTGGTAATTTATCGGTTTAATATCGGATACGGCACGGTTAGTATCCTAGAAGTTAACAATTTTTCTACTTGAACAATGACAGGTCAAAGAAGAAAAAAGTCAGAAATATCAAAGGCTGAGATGGAGCTCAAAAGGATCTGAAAAACAGTCAGGGGGCTACTTCCTCTTGTTTCTTAGTTAACACGCGCGTACCCGTCTTTTTTTTTTCTTATTTTGTCATCTTTCACGGCCACATATTCCGGTATCTAATTTCTAAAAAGACGCCATCTTATCGTACTATGCTTCAATTTTTCGTTAATTGTTACAACTCGTGCAAAACGTCAACGCTTTATTATTCTCGTGAGAGAATAATTCTCATTTATATAATAAATAGCAGACGACAAAAAGAACTCGTGGCTGTATAGACACCTGTCCGAACGAGGGTATTATGGTCATTATGGAGATTACGGCGTTGGTTTTATGCTTCTATACAATTGACGTATGGAGGTAATTATGTTCATAGTACCTCTACGTTTATTAAATATTATCGTTTTAACTAATTTATAATTTTTAAAATAATAATAAATCGAATTAGGTGATTTGTTAATTTACCTTTTCATAAATGTTCTATCCTATTTTTAAGATTTCATTGATATGTTTAAATATCAATTCATATATTCTTCTCATCATGTTATTGTAGATTAAAATATGATGATCTTAAAAGTTAACCAAATTAATAGGGGTGAGAACGAAAAATTTAAAGAAAAAGCACATTGAAAATATAAAATGAAAATAAAAAAAGAAAAATCAAAATCCCTTTAAAACGACAATATTTAGTAAATCGGGAGTAGCTGATTATTTTTATTAGTGAATATTTATTTGATTATTTATTTGTTTAATGATTTGTTGCAAGTAAGAGCTTTTTCAATCTCATTTTAAATGTCGAATTGTATTAGGGATAAAGGTCCTAAAATATGAAGTTACAAATGAATTTGTCATGTTGTAATTTTAAATTATATTTTTTTTTTCATTTTTACCTTTTATTTTCTTTTATTTTGAGTTGGGTAAAAATGAATAAAATAATTATATATTATTTTTTAATAGGAAATTTAAAGTGAATGATTGATCAATAAACACCGTAACAAATTCAAATTATCGAATTTGAAGTAAAAAAATTATAATTCAGGGTTAGAAATGATTTAAAAAATTAAGTGAGGGACCATTTTCTCAAAGGAAAGAGGATTAGTTATTTTGAATTGATTTCAGTTTTGCGTAGGATAATATTATATGTTGAGCATCCAGCTGTAAGGCAAATTTATCTTAGTACGATATTGGACTGCAACTTTTTCATATAGGAGCTAACCAGGATCCAATATTTTCACATTCCAAAACGAAGGGAAAAAGAAAAACTGAAAAAGTTATGATAATAATATTTACATATGATTTAAAAGTTTTTAATCAAAATTGTTTAAAACTATATAGCTAAACTTAATAACTGTTCAAAATTAGTTAACTTTGATTTATTTAGGTTGCAAATTTAAAATTTTGATAATATCTAAATAACAGTTTCTCAAAAAAAAAAGGGTGAAATAAAAAATTACTAGTATTAAAAATGAAATTTTATGATTATTATTATGCTTTTGGCACTTAGAAGAACTTAATTGTATTTTACCTTACTTACAACTTAATGATATTATGACACATTAATGGTATTACGAAAATTATAGACACATCAGAAACGTTGGCGAAAGTCTATGAGTTTTTTAATTTTAAGAATTTCAATTATATTAATTTAAAGTAAAGATAAACAAAAGTTTCAAATCAGTTTTTAGTATGGATAAAGGAAAACTTTTACTATTTAAAAATCATATGTAAGAAAAGGAGAAGAACATTTTACTATCTTAGATTATACGTGTAAAGATATAACTTCAATTCATTAATGTCGGCTGTATCATTGTGCAGAAAAAGAAATTATATCCTTTAAAGTTTCAGATATCTTTATCAAGGGCTACTATTTCAAATAATTAGGAAAATCAAGGGGTAAAATTGTTCAATTATTGGAAGTAAATAATTTTTAAGAATAATGTTATTTGGACTATTTTTATAAACTGATTTACTGTTGCAGTGAGTTATTTAAACTTAAAAGTTGCACAAGTTGTATCTAAACTTGATTTAAAATTTTATAATTCAAAATTTTAAAATAAATAAATTCTACAAGTAAAAAGAAATAGTATGATTAAAAAGATTTAATTTTGAGAAGAAATTTATAAATTTGCTTTTAATTTTAAAGATTCTAAAAGAAATGAAAACAAAATTCCCAGATAATACGAGAGCTAACTAAATCCTTGTTCGACTTTAACTAAAATAAATAAATATTTAACTAGCTTCCACAATAAAGTAAAGTGGGTAATTTATAATATAATTTTTAAAAAAAAATATATTATCTTTATGCTAAATTTGTTGGGAATAGGAATTACTCTAATGATTCTGGAGTCGTGAAAAACTTTTCAGATTAAAATATTTTGGCAATTTTATCAAATATTTTAATAGGATAAAATCAGAATTTTACGAGGTGTAGAGACTAAAACCCAGATTCATACATTTAAACATACAAAATCCCAGTATTATATACTTGCATAATGTGTAAAGAATACAAAAGATTTATAGTGGTATCCTGGGAGGTTTTAATTCCTAGACTAATCCACTTTTAGGAGTGAGCAATTTTATTAAACAAAAGGGCACTAAAAACCACGACAAAGAAGTACACATACAAGGTAAAAAGAAAACCTAACAATGTTCTCTCAAGATTACAAATCAACAGCGAGATGCACAAAAACCGCAAGATCACAGTAGAAGAGTTAAAGAGTATAAAAGAAACGAAAACACCTTTAACTTCAAACCTAGTAAAGATGATGCTTCTCCTTCACAGGAAACACCAAATGCTTAAGCCAGAAACCACAATCGCTTCAAGATGCCTCACAATCACCACAGAGAATGAAATCGCCTTAGAGAGAATATTTCTAGGGTTTCTTCAAAACGGAAGAAAGAAAAGAGAAAAATGAAAAAGCATATATGAGAGAGAAAAGGAGAAAAGTTTATATACATGGCTCAAGAAACAAAACTCTGCAATTTGGCAACCTAAACAGAGGGCTAATTTGGATCCGGGCCATTGAGGTTTTTCATTATGGGCTTGGGCTGTGTACAAGGGACATTTATCCCTAACAATCTCCACCTATGGCCCTTAGTACCATCCTTTGCTTAACAAAATCACTTCAAGCTCCTATAGGTCAAAATTGCAAGAAATCACTTCAAGTGAGAGGCACTGTTTGATTTATGATCAAACTACACCAATCCCAACTTTTTAAGTGCCACCTGAAATTTATCAACAGGAATCACTTTAGTCAAAAGATAAGCAGGATTCACACTTGTATGAATTTTAATCACAGAAATATCACTAGATGCAATAATGTCTCTTATGAAATGAAGTTTCACATTTATATGCTTAGTTTTTTCATGATAGACAGCATTTTTGCATAAATGAATAGCAGATTGTGAATCATAGTGAATGTTAACAGTATCCTGTTTAATACCAAGTTCAGATAGAATTCCTTTTAGCCACAAAGCTTTTTTAATAGCTTCTGTTAAAGAGATGTATTCTGCTTCAGTAGTTGACAGAGCAACTACATGTTGCAGATAAGATTTTCAACTTATCAAATTATTTCCAACAGTAAAACAGAACCCTGAAATAGACCTTCTTTTATCTAGGTCAATTGCATAATCAAAGTCACAATATCCCTCTATACTGATGTTATTATTATTGGAACTTTGATAAAGTAAACTTACCAGAATTCCCATGTAAATATTTACTTAACCACTTTACAGCATTCCAATGAGATTTATTTAGATTAGCCATGTATCTGCTTATTAGACTTACACCATAGGCTATGTCAGGCCTAGTACACACCATAGCATACATAAAGGACCCAACTACATTTTGATATGGAATGTTTTCCATAAATGCAATTTCTTCAGTACTCAAGTTATCTTTTGTCATAGATAACTACTTTTACAAGCAATTAAGATATCATCCACATATAACAAAAGGTATATGTATTGATTGTTTATTAACTTGTTAAAATAGACACAAGAATCAAATTTGCTTATAGTAAAGTTAAACTTAAGTATAAACTCATCAAATTTCATGTACCATTACCTAGGGGACTGCTTTAGGCCATATAGAGATTTCTTAAGGAGATAGACATAATTTTCATGGCCTTTTATTATGGCTCCTTCAGGTTGAGACATATAAAGCTAATCCTGAAGTTCACCATGGAGGAAAGTAGTTTTGACATCCATTTATTCTAATTCAAGATTAAAAGAAGCAACAAGAGAATAAATCAATCTTATGGAAACATGTTTTACAACATGTGAAAAAATATCTCGATAATCAACCCCTTCAATTTGAGAAAAACCTTTGGCTACAAGCCTGGCTTTAAATCTTTCAGGTTCAACTCTTGGAATTGGGGGTTTTCTTCTAAAAATCCATTTATTGCCTATGATTCTTTTGCCTTCTGGTTTGGGTACAAGAATAAAGGTCTTATTTTTATTAAGTGATTCTAGATCTTCTTTCATAGCTAGAGACTACTTATCCCACTCCTTACTTGACTTTGCATCAAAGTATGACTTAGGATCAGATTGTTCAACACATTCAGCATTTAAAAAGAGAAAATTCAACCAAGTTGGAGTAATTGCAGCCATAAATCACATAGTATTTAAATCTAGTAGGAAACCTAGTTTCTCTTCTAGGTCTCTGGTTTGGATTATGATAATTGTTAGAATCTAAATCTTGGTTAGTTTCATTATCAGGTTCATGATCCAAGTTGTTATTATTTTGCTCTAAATTCATTTCATTTATGTTCTGCTCATGCTCATTTTATTGATTGTTAGGATTAGGAGTTCCATCATCCTTACTGGAATCTAGGAACTCCACCTCAAAAGGAGAATTATCATGCTAAATTATATCTTGAACATGTAGAGTTTTAGGAAATAAGTTTTCATTGAACAAGACATCTCTACTTATAATGACCTTATTTTCATTTATGGACCATAGCCTGTAACCTTTAACTCTAGTTGGATAGCCAAGAAATATGCACTTCTTGGCTCTAGGGTCTAGTTTAGATTCACTACTATGAATATAAGCTACACAAACAAATGTTATGAGATTACTGTAATTTATAGGTCTATTATACCAAAGTTGATTAGGATATTTAAAACCCAAAGCTAAGCTAGGTGATCTATTTAGGATGTAGCAGGCAGCGGCTGTAGCTTCAGCCCAAAATTTATGTGCAAGACCTGATTCTATCAATAAACACCTAACCTTATTTAAAATAGTCATGTTATACCTTTCTGCTACTCCATTTTGCTGTGGAGTATAACTGCAGGTTATATGCCTTATAATGCCATTTTTATTACAGTAATCATTAAATTGAGTGTTCACAAATTCAAGACCATTGTCAGTTCTTAAGACCTTTAATTTTAAACTGGTTTGGTTTTCAATCATGATTTTCCAGTTTACAAAATTTTCAAACACATCATTTTTATGTCTCAAGAAATAAATCCAAATTTTCCTTAAGAAATTGTTAATAAATGTAAAAAAGTATTGACAATGAGAAAGAGAAAATGGTACATAAGAGGAGTCCCATAGATCATTATGCACATAGTCAAGAATTTTACTAGACATGTTATTTGCAGTCTTGAAGCTCAGTTTATGAGCTTTACCAAGGATGCAAATTTCACAGTTTTTAGACTTAATTCGTTTGGGAATATTCAAGTTTGCATTTAAGGTTAAGGAATTTAGACCATTATCTCCTATGTTACCTAGTCTTTTAAGCCAAAGTTCAAAGTTATCAGTTTTAACTATATTATCACATGAACCAGTAATAACAGTGCCTATTAAATGATATAGCCCACCTCTTAGTTCACCCTTAATTAAAGTTTTATTGCTTTTACATACTGCAAGAGATCCACCTTAAGCCTTGTAGTGAAAACCCTTTTTATCAAGGTAATTTAGAGAGATAAGGTTTCTGTTAATATTAGGAACATATTTGACATTGCTTAAGCTGATTTTTAAGCCATTTTCACACATGATATACACAGTTCCACTACCTAGAATCTCACAGGTTGTATTATTACCCATGAGAACTTATCCCCGTTGCTTGAGACAAACTCAGTGAGCCACTCTCTTCTAGGTGTGATATGAAAAGTGCAACCTGAATCTAAGATCCAGGTTTCAGAATCTCTC
Organism: Euphorbia schlechtendalii; assembly: GCA_949673415.1. Lineage (NCBI taxonomy): Eukaryota > Viridiplantae > Streptophyta > Magnoliopsida > Malpighiales > Euphorbiaceae > Euphorbia > Euphorbia schlechtendalii. The sequence continues at coordinate 16,555 of CATIWQ010502128.1, forward strand.
ATTTGACTTATGGTTAAGGCTTCTACCTCATTATTTTCAACTATATACCTTTCTTACCATAGTGATAACAAATAAAGGTTTTTTTTACTTATTTTGTTCACTAGACTGAATAGAATTAAGATTACTAGAGCTATTCTGACCTTATTTGAACTTAGACTTTTTAGAATTCTTTCCCCTTTTACCTTTAACAAATAAATCCTCACCATTTTGTGCCTTAGTTTTAGACTTAGGTTGATTTCTAGTTCTTTCATCTTTAATGCAGATACTATGTCATCAACTTCTAAGTCTTCCATGCCATACTTGAGTGCATCCTTTAAACCTTTATATTTATCAAGGATAGAGTTTAATAACAAAATAGACTGATCATCATTGGACACAGCAACATTAGCACTTTCAAGTTCAATAGTTTTGAAAATCATCTAAGTTTTCATCTATGGTTTTAAAAGGATTCATTTTAAAACTGAACAACTTTTCTTTTAAGTAAGATATTCTAGATGTACTTACATTCATATAGAGCTCATATAGCTTATCAATTAATTCAGGTGCAGTTTTAATACCTCTTACTCTCCTAAGCACATTATCAGTGAGATTAAGAACAATAGTGGAGTAAGCAGTATCCATTGCTTCCTCCTTTTATCCAGCAGTTAGGTTATCAGGTAAATTTAATTACCCCAAAAGTGCCTAATGGCACTTTTGTTGCATTAACACAGTAGTTAATTTGTCCTTCCAAATAGTATAGTCCCCTTTACCATCAAATTTATCAAGGGTAACCCTAGCTATTGACATTTAAAAACAGGTACAACACAAGACACTTCAACACAGGAAGAGAAAAAAAATGGCAAATGATATGATATGATAAAGAACAAGAGCAAGATAACAATTGAACTCAAGAAAGCAAGAATAGTCAATAAAGTTACTTACAGGATTTTAGATTTTACACTCCACTCACAGGAGCCTTCTTTATATAGTGTTAAGGAAGAGAAAAAAAGTCCATTTGAGTTTTTACCTTGTTTTTCTCTTATTTCCTTTCTTAGTTTGTGAATGAGTACCTTGGATCCTTTATGTTTCTTTTATCTTTATTGTTTGCTGATTTCCAAATAGAACCTCACAGTGACAGATACAATCTTTAGTTAGTTCCTCAAAGGAGAATCAAAGATTCAATGTAGCTGATCACGAAGGTAATTTGGGTGGAAGTTTAAAATAGAAAGCTTTGGATTTCACGTTAACAGCACAATAGTGTTGCAGCGGAATTGTAGATAAAGGTAAAAGAAAAGGAAAACAAAGTTATAGAATCAAGTTATAAAAGAAAAGGAAAAACAACGATTTTTTTGCAAAGTGAAAGAATTCTTTTGCAGGATAACAGATTCGTAACATAAAAGAGTGCTTTGATACCACATGTAGAGACTAAAACCCAGATTCGTACATTCAAACATACAAAATCCCAGTACTATATACTTGTATAATATGTAAAGAGCACAAAAGATTTATAGTGGTATCCTGGGAGGTTTTAATTCCTAGACTAATCCACTTTTAGGAGCGAGCAATTTTATTAAACAAAAGAGCACTGAAGACCATGACAAAGATGTACACATACAAGCCAAAAAGAAAACCTAGCAATGTTCTCTCAAGATTACAAATTCACAGCAAGATGCACAAAAACTGCAAGATCACAGTTGAAGAGTTCAAGAGTATAAAAGAAACGAAAACACCTTTAACTTCAAACCCAATAAAGATGATGCTTCTCCTTCACAGGAAACACCAAACGATTAAGCCAGAAACCAAAATTGCTTCAAGATGCCTCACAATCGCCGTAGAGAATGAAATCGCCTTAGAGAGAATATTTCTAAGGTTTCTTCAAAACGGCGGAAAGAAAAGAGAAAAATGAAAAAGCATACATGAGAGAGAAAAGGAGAAAAGTTTATATACATGGCTCAAGAAACAAAACTCTGTGTTTTGGCAACCTAAACAGAGGGCTAATTTGGATCCGAACCATTGAGGTTTTTCTTTATGGGCTTGGGTTGAGTACAAGGGACATTTATCCCTAACACAAGGTAACAATTTCTTTTTAATTTAATTCAATTCAACACACATACTTATAAATTGAAACGAATCGAAAAAAATCGAAGCTTTGTATTAATTTTGTTACATATATTAATGAAATCCAGAATGCTAAAAATGAGATAAAAGTAACGTTGAAATTCATATATAAAAATTTTTCTTATGTTTTTGAGTATTTAACAAAAAGTTCAAGTCATTAGGCATGAAAAACGATCATAAATATAAATTTTGACCTATAATATAATTGAACCAAACTTTATACGTGATTTAAATTAGGTCTTTAACTTACCATCAAAACTAGGGTTGAAAATTGAAGTAATTAGATGGGAAATGATCCTCATTTTCTATCCACATAAAGATTTTGGGAAAAATATCTCCATTAAAGTTTCAAGGATTTTTATTTTTCTCATTTCCCAATCAGAGATTCCCCATTTAATGAGGGATTCCTCAAATTATTAAAATTAATAAATCATAAAATAAAATAATTCCGTATATCAATATTTTGAAAAAAAAATTAAGTTTTTGTTTCATTAATACTAAATGCCAAATAAATGTAAAGTTTATTTCATAGCATTATAAGAAATTTGAAATAACAAACATAAAACATTGGATACATTGTTCTACAATTAAAGTAAAATATAAAATGAAATAGTGTTTTTGACTTATATAAAAAGAGATTTATATTTATAAAGCTCGGATATTTTATAAACATTTGTACTTATAAATCCATATTATACATTACTAGAAATATTTTCATGAAACAATTTACATCACTTAAGAAAAACTATAAAATGTAGCAAATAGTTTGATTTTTTTAGTAATATTCGAGAATTCCTCGTTAAAACTTATCGAGGTTCGGGATTTATCGGGCTGGGAAATGCTATATACAAACCCAATCCCCATTAAAGATTCAGGGATTGAAAATTTCTCATCCCCCGTTCCGTGGGAATTCTTATCGCAAAATCCCCGTACCTATCAAGTTTGGGGATTCCCCGTCCCACTTTCAACCTTAATCAAAACTTAAACTGAGGTTGCTTTTATAGTGGTGGTGAAAGTAACCGATTTCATTTTTTAATTTTCATCGTGAGGTGCCCTGAATGTGACTCAACTGCGAATGACAAATACTTTAAATCATATATACATTCATACTAATATTTGATCTTCAATTTGCAGGTGCATGGAAGAGCATGATGACTGACCTCAAAATTCAAGGTTACTTCATAAATATTCACAAAATTTGTTATTGGTGTATGCTCAAGAATGGACTGGTACCATGATAAGGTACCACAAGTAACCGATCTCATTTTAATCTCATTTCCGTTTGCTATGGTAGTGACCAACTTCGTTATTTTATTCTAAAACATATGACCATTAATTTCATTTCCTCTGTTTTTACTTTATTCATTCATTTTACTTTATAAGCATATATTTATCACCCAGTTTGCCTCGTTTCACTAAACTCCGGATTTGAATCAGAAAGAAAGACCTCTCTCTCTCTCTCTCTCTCTCTCTCTCTCTCCCTCACAATTCCTCAATTCTTCATTTTCACACACAAAAAAAAAAGTTGAAATCTTTTTCAACTCTTCTTCATTTTCATGTTGCTGATTTTCACAAAATAAAGAGGAAATTAGTAGTTAATTGTAATGGCAGCCGCAGCTCAAAAACCTTTACACCAGCTATTGAAAGAAGATCAAGAGCCTTTTTTACTCAACAATTACATTGCTGATCGGCGTTGCCAGCTAAACAAAACGCCTCCGGCTCCGGTCAGAACTCATCTGCAGCTGAAGAAACTCCGACCTGTCTCTCACAATTTCTGCAGGAATGCTTGTTTTTTCTCTATTAACAACTCTCCCGACCTCACCAAATCCCCAATTTTCGACTTTAAATCGCCGGCCAAAAGTCCCTGCACCAAAAATCCTAATTCCGTCCTCCTTCACGTGCCGGCAAAAACTGCCTCTCTTCTTCTAGAAGCTGCGGTTAGAGTCCAAAAACAATCTTCATCGTCGTCTAAGGCGAAGAGTAACAACGGATTTGGTCTGTTTGGCTCCTTGATTAAGCGAATAACGCACCGTAAAAAGCGAGAAATCCGCGGCGACTTTTCTGTTAAGGACATTTTAGCTGGCCGGGAATTAGAGGAGAAGATGACTGTAAATGTGGATGAGAAGAGCAGTTGTGTTTGGTCAGAGAGTAATGAAGATAAATCTTTGGATTTAGAGACTTCGATTAGCAGCCAATCGGATCATGATGGGGAAGATATGGTTGGCAGATTAACGATTTCGAACGGAATTTCTGATTTTGATTGTTTTGATGGTCACTACTGTGAAAGTCCTTTTCATTTTATTCTCCGGCGAAGCCCTTCTTCCGGTCACCGGACTCCTGTTTTCACTTCACCGGCTACCTCCCCTGATTACCGCAGAACAGAGGTTTGTTTTGTCTTCTTATTTTTGCTTCTTAGTTATTGAACTATTGCCAGTAAATGAAACTCGTGACTCGGGTTCAGGCTCAGCTGAGCTGACCGGGTTTGACTTGTTTGAACTGTCGGCAATTGTTGGCCGGAATGTTAAGTCAAATGACAAGTATATCCCCGCTTAACTATTGTCAAATCCTCAAATTAGCAATAACTAGCGCTTTTCCTGAGGGTTATAATGGAAATTCCTATGTACTTTTTGATCATGAGTCTGCCATGCAAATCTTTTGTTGTTTTTGGGTTAAAAGATAAAAATAATTTTGCAAGAAAAGACAAATTCTTTTGTTTGTTTTTTCTGTTAGATCCCATCATAATAAACCGACATCCCTTTCAGTGAATTAATAATACAGTACTAGTTTCATCGAGTTGTATGTTTGGTGAAAATGAATAAGAGTAAAATTTTGAAGACAAGTCAAAGAATTCATTACCAACAACCAATTAATTATATTGGATACTTTTAAAATTGTTATAAAAACAGAAAGAAGAAGAAGAAATCGAGGAGGAAGAGAAAGAGCAATGTAGCCCAGTATGTGTATTGGACCCCCCTTTTGAAGATGATGACGATCCTTGCCACGACGACGGTTTTGATCTTCAATGCAGCTATGCTCTTGTTCAGAGTACGTCACAATTTTTTTTATTTAACATTTTGTATTTAATTATTTTATTTACATTATAAAGGACACTCATGAACGTTTTATGAACTGTAAGTGCTAAATCTTACCAAATGAAACTGTAGATAAGATGATTTTGATATTGGCACACTGTAAAAGAAGGCAAACACACTGAAATTTTATGAAATTGAAAACTTTTGTTCAATTAATATGATTTTTGTTGAGTGGTCTCTGTCACTGTAAGCTGTAGGAGTAGTAATACTATTCTTCAAAGTGTGTGTAAAATACAACGAGAGACTGTTTGATCTGTCAAACTATTTGTTGATAGAATTTGCTGTTATTTTAAATTCAATGGACAACAAACAATACATCTCAAGTTTTATTTCCCAATACCTGACCCACTTCATTAATGGCTTTTGATCTTTTAAATGTATTTGGTGGAACCCATTTCAATTATATGAGTTCTCACTTTCGCATTCCCTCAATCTTACATTTCAATTCAATTCAAGCTAGATGCTTAACTGAATTTATTAATGGCTGCCCTTGTCATTTACCTTGTACAGTTTTCCCAGATGCTGTAATTATGTAAATTACGTTCACCAATACTCCCGAAATTGCTGTTTTTTTCTTCCATTGTTGTTATGCATTCCCATATTGACAGCTAGCTGCCTTATCTGATCTTGTTATAAATTCAAAGGGTACAATTGTCTTCCTCTCTAGGGTAAGAAACCTAACAGAAATTAATGTGGGTTTTGCTCAAGTAGGAAAGTTTTCAAATTTGTGATTATTCTGATGAGTAAATGAAATGAATTGATGCCCTATCATATGCATTAATCTGTATAATATATGTGCATCAGTTCGGTAAGAGTATATTTAGTAGCTTGTCTAATCTACAATTTGATTTGACACATCGGAAGGAATAGACAATCAATTTGAAAATGCATCTTTAGTGGCTTATCTAGCCCATCTTCCTGTTTGATGTACCACTATGTGTCATCTCAAACTGTAGACAATGTTTATTTGGTTTTCGAGAGGTAAACAATCAAACAGATATTATCAACAAAAAAGTACAATTTAAAATGGAATAGACAATTTACAATTCCTATCTTATAAATAGATATTTTCTATTTTTAAGACTATTGCCTTATTATAAAAAAAAAACTTCTTTTCTTCATGCCACCTAGACTTGGAATTCACAGCCGAGTTTATTTACGATTCTTTTCCTTTTCTCACAGGAGCTAGGCAGCAGCTATTGCAAAAGCTACGAAGATTCGAAAAACTGGCAGAGTTGGATCCAATTGAATTGGAGAAGAGAATGCAAGAAGAAGAAGACGATGATTTCACTGAAGAAGAAGAAGAGGATCAAGAACAAGACATACATGATATGATCATTGAACAACTTGGAAAAACGAGCTTCGGCTGGACAAGGAAATTCCCGTCAGACATGAAACGATTGGTGAGCGATCTAGCAAGCGAGGAAGAAGGCGGAATAAGTGATAGAGAATCAACGGTGAAAAGGGTATGCAAGCGATTCGAGGAATGGAAAGAGGTAGAATCAAACACCATTGATATGATGGTAGAAGAAGATTTCAAGAAACAAGAGTGGAAAAAATATGAACAACAGGCAGGAGAAGCAGCAGTAGAGATTGAAGTTTCTATCTTTAAACTATTAGTGGAAGAATTATCTGAAGAATTAGTAGTTGGTTCAACTGAGTTCTAGTGCTCAAAATTTTGAACCTTAAATACTTAACAAGCTCTAATAGTAAAATGTTATTTTGAAAAAATAATTTTGCTTTGACTTCTTTACTATATGTATATTAATTTTATTTTGGTTATTATTCAGAATTAGAAATGATCAGGGGGTTTTAGAACTTTATATTTTCTAAATATGCAGCTAGTACCATGTAAATTTTAGAATGCAAGGAAACCGAGGAAATTGTATTATGTATATCTTCTTATTGAGAAAAACAAGTACAATTCCCTGCCTTAGTAGTTGCGCATTTTTTTTATCTTGTTAGTAATTTTTTAGCTAAGAACTTTTCGTTTTCTTTGTTGATTGAATCAATGAATTGAAACTTGACATGTTGTGCCTGCAAATGCATTAAATATTTCTGAGATGTGGTGTAAGGTGCATGTTGTTTGAGCAGAATAAATGATGATGACAATGAAGGTTTATAAGTACAAGAATATGCTAAGGTAGAAGTTTTCCTCACATCTATACGTAGGAGGAGAATAATTCCTAATGTTATTTAATGTCCATTACATACAGATTCTGCCTAATTTTGTCCTTGTATTGGTAACATTTATTGTTGACATGAGATATAATATTATGATATATATTTTTTTCCAATTTAATTTCAGTTTATTTTAGGTTAATTCAGATTCAGTTAATTCAATATATTTTCAGATTTTGAGTTTATTCCATTTCAATTGGAAAAAAACACACGCTCGTAATATAATGGGTATATTAGTTAAGACTAGAGATGGGACATTTGATCTAATGCAAAATTAATAGTATAAAAAGGGCATATATAGATGAAATGTTTTCTTATCACTAACTCCAATTTTTCATCAACCAGCAATTATAGAGCATAACAA
>CATIWQ010502153.1:0-22312 GCA_949673415.1 Euphorbia schlechtendalii
GCTAGGATGCTATTCTTTGTGAATCTCGAATAAAAGAATGTTGAAGAACGAAGACTTTTATTGATAAGTGCTTTGCAATTACACTCATACAACAAACGCTCAAATTTGTGTAGAAATATAGTGATCAAAATAGGAATCGAATCACTTATACATTTTTCTCGCTAAGACTTTAAAAGTAGCGAAATCTAGATATTTTCATTCTCTATATATACACTCACACTAACATTCAATGCCTTCTATTCATGCCTTCTATTCATGCCATAACACCATGTCATGAAATTGGTGAGTCTTGAACCCTATTTATAGAATGTGAAGAATTGCGTCTATCCAAACGAAGAGTCATGTCCATTGGCGAAGAGTTGCATCACTTCAATATGATTGGATGCAAAGATTCATCCTCATCCATAATGGAAAGGCACCTTTTCATGATTGGTTGATTTCCTAAAGGTGTCTTTTCGATTGGTAGTTGATGGCGGTTGAAAGTTGACAAAAAATCGTCAAGGTTGCGATCGTGAATGTATTTCACGACCATGAATACTTGGTTGGCAACTTTCTGTTGTGAAGGTTAACAAGTTACGATTGCGATATATGTGTCACGATCGTGACATGCCTTTTTCACATGATTCCTCTTTACCATTTCTACCGATCTTTGACATCTTCGATCCTTTGCCAATTCCTTAAGTTCCACGCATCTTTTTGCACCTTTTTCACTCTTTTTGCACAGAATTCCACTTTTGTTCATTTTACTTCCAAGATTTAACTAGTTTCTGCATTTGCATAAAAAATAACTACATACCACGTAAAATCTTTTATATGAAGTATAAAATGAAACAAAACCATATCGTTTTATGATTGAAAATGTTGTGATAATAAGTATAATTATACACTTATCACATCTTTCAATCAAATTCAACGATGGCGGAGATCAACCTCCACCTCAACAATCCTTGTAGATCCTCCAGCTATTAATCCGAGTCTACCAACGGAGATTATAACTCTTCGCAGCCATCTGCTCGATAACATTGTTGATGATGTTCAAAATCCAGTAATGATGTGAGGTCAGCTTAGTAGGATGATGAGCCATCCAGCTTTCATCTCATTGACTGAACTTAAGAAGTTTGAAGATGTAGAAGGAGATGATTATTGTATGATCGCGATGCAAGAGGAGATGGATCAATTTAAGCGCAATGATGTTTGGGATCTAGTTCCTAAGCCTAAAGGGAAATCAATTATCGGCACCAAATGAGTTTTAAGAACAAGCTTGATTAAGATGGTGTTGTTGTCAGGAACAAGGCGAGGCTTGTTTCTCAAGGCTACAATCATCAAAAAGGAATTGACTATAATGAGACCTATGCTCCTGTAGCCCAACTTAAAGCCATTTGAATTCTGTATGCTTTCGCCTCTCATATGAACTTCAAATTGTTTCAAATAGATGTTTAAAGCCCAATCCTGAATGGTTTTATTCAAGAGGAAGTCTATGTACACCAGCGTCTAGGCTTTGAAGATCCGAAGAATCTTGAGCATGTCTTAAAACTGAAGAAAGCTCTCTACAAATTGTAGCAAGCTCCAAGATCTTGGTATGAGAGGCTGACCAATTTTCTGATCAGCAAAGGCTATAAAAGAGGGAAAGTGGATATGACTTTGTTTATCAAGTGAAGGAAAGAAGATGTGTTGCTTATCCAAATCTATGTGGATGATATTATATTTGGAGTAACTGATGAGAAGCTATGCAAGGAATTCAGCAAGCAGATGAAGAGTGAGTTTGAAATGTCATTGATGGGAGAGCTCAACTTTTTCCTTGTACTTCAAATTAAGCAAACTGAAGATGGAATCTTCATAAGTCAAGCAAATTATGCTAAAAAAGTCCTGAAGAAGTTTAATATGGAGCATTCAAAGCTAATGTCCACTCCCATGGCCACAGTAACTATCTTAAGTAAAGATAAAGTTGGCAAGCCAGTAGACAGCAAGTTCAATAGACGAATCATCAGCTCTCTTCTTTATCTTACAACTAGTAGGCCTGATATACAGTATGTTGTGTGCTACTGTGCTCGTTATCAAGCTGACCCCAGAGAATCACATCTAGCAATTGTGAAGAGGATTATCCGATATTTGCAAGGCTCTCTTGATGCAAGTCTATGGTATCCTAATAGCAATGATTTTACTCCAAGAGGATTCACATATACTGATTATGATATAGACAAGTTTGATTGGAAAAAGCACCATGGGAGGATGCCATTTGCCATTTCCTTGGAGAATGCCTTGTCTCTTAGTATAGCAAGAAGTTAACTTCTGTCGTGCTGAGTACATGGCAGCAGGAAGTTGTGTAGCACAACTACTATGGATTAAGCACCAACAGGAAGATTATAGTATGAAGTCTAAGTGCCTCGAAGTTATGTGTGATAAAGAGCGCAATTGACCTATCCAAAAATCCAATTCAACATAGAAGGATAAAGCATGTTAATATTAGACATCTCTTCATAAGGGATCATGTGCTAAGGGGAGATGTCAAGTTGGAGTGTGTTCTTTCTGAGGAGCAGTGAGCTGACATATTCAACAAACCATTTCCAAAGGAGCAGTTCAATGTTCTAAGATAGCTTATTGGTTTGGCGAACCCCACGTGAAGGAAAAATCAAGAAATTTGGCTAAGTGTTGAAAAGTAAATCTTAAATCAGCCAAAGGAGGTAACAAGTGTCTAACATCATTTACTTTTTAAAGTAACTCTATGAGATTCAGTTTCGTGGTTAATAATCAAATCCCATGATTTCAAAAAACATGCCTTTAAATTGGAATCTTCTACTACTAAACTCACTATTTTGCTAAGTCGGTGAATAAAGTGTTCATCTCAGCGTTGATTTTGGTCCTTTGTTGTGGAGGAACAATGTATCTATGTAAGTTGAGAAAGTCTATAAAAGGAGAAATCTGAAAGGGAGAGAGGTTACTTGCTTATTGAATTCTAATTGTTCTCTTTGCAAAAGAACCTTAAATTCCTTTCTTTTCTCAAACTTCTCTCATCTGCAAATGGCGCTTACCAAAAGAACCCTGAAACTCCAAGGCAAATCAAGGAAGAAGATGTTTATGCATATTGATGGTTCATGGAAAAGAATCGCTTTCACCAAGGTTGAATGGGCTAAAAACCTGGATTTCGATCTAGTATTTGAAGTGAACTATGAGAATCTTCTTCTCAATCATTTCATGCACAAGGTCATCAAGCAGTAAAACCTTAGCCATTTCCTTTTTCTTGAAGGCCCTGCTATCAAAAGCCTCATCAAGGGTTTTTACTCCACTCTCTACACCATTGAGGGATTTAAAGATGTGTTGTTGGTGAAATTCAACAACGTATCTTTCCTAATCTGTGCAAATTTGGTGGCCAGCCTACTGAATATACCTTTGAAAGGCACTATGCTTAGAAGAACTAGAGATGAGGAGATGGTGGTTGTCCTGGTAGATTGGGAGCTTCCTGCAAACTATGGATCTGGAGAAATAGCTACTTCAGGAATGAGCTGGGAGGCAAGAGCTTGTCATGAGCTGCTTGTAAAGTTGTTGCTACCCAAGACTGGGTCTTTGACTGCACCTACTTCGAGAGGTGTGTGGTCTACCATATGGTAGAGGGCAAGCAACTTAATTGGCCAGTATTGCTTATGCATCACTTAACCAAAGTTACTACCGTCTACCATTACGGTTACCTCATCATAGCTCTGAGGAAGGCAATCCTGTTAGACATTACTCCATTTTTAGATGGCCCTGAAGAGACTATAATTCCAGTAAAGAAGGTACTAGATATGCCTCACTTTAGCAAGCTGAAGTATAAGCGGGTTCACACCCGCTACACCAAGGCCAACGATCTCAAGCTGAAGAAGGCCAGAGTGGAACCAACCGTGTTCTTAAAAGCTATGCTAAAGGAGGATGAAGATGTATTTGTGGTCAATTTTAAGGGTTCTAGCGAGGAAACAAATGAGGATGTTCCTTTATCTACTCAGTTGAAGTAACTCCCAACAACCACTTCCACAACTTCTTCTCCCAAAGCAAAAGCTGGCTCCCAAAAAGTAAGAGCCAGCCCAGTAAAAGAAAAGGTAGGAGTCACGCCTGGCCAGCCACATATTAGGCAAAGGAAGCCCTTAAAGCTAAAAACTCATGCTCAGAAGGAAGCTAAGGTGAGATAACAGTCTGAAGAAGAAGAGGACGCAGAGGACAAGGAAGAGACCTTAATCTTAAGGAAGCGAAAGCTAAAGGTGACTAAAGTAACTGAGGAGTAGGGAACCTCAAAGAAAGGCAAAGAGGACCCTGAAACCTCCAGTACTGTAGCAGCAAATCATGTGGAGGAAGTACTTTCTAAAGCAAGGGGAATTCAGTGAAAGAGCTCTGCCACCACTTGCCCTATCAAGCGAAATATCCAAGTGGTGAGCAGCAATGAAGAGGATGTTAATGGAGATGTAAAAACCATGAACCATGAAGAATTTACTCTTCCTGAGATCAACAATCCTAAGCCAACTTCCACTCAGCCTGAGCATTCTTCTGCTCACGCTGAGTTACCTGAGGCTGACCCATCCTTGGGTCAATCAGTCAACCCCCAAGTACCTTTAAATTCTACCCCAAATTCTTCTTTAAATCCTACCATCCCAACTCTTGTATATTCTAAAATCCCTTCTATCCTTATAAATTCTCCTTTTCTACCTAAAGATTCTATAAATTCTCAACTCCCTAACTTTGTAAATTCATGAGTAAATATCCCTTCCTATCCTACACATACTCAAGATTCTTTTTCCCCACCTTCTTCCCGTCCTCCTCCAAATACTGAAACTGCAATAATCCCTTCTCTTGTAAAAACCAAATTTATTCCCATTTCTTCAATTGTACAAACTCATAAACCAACCACTTCTTCCAACCCATCCTCTACCCCTCTAACCCCTCTGGTTAGGGGAGTTCCTAACACTGAGAACTCCGCTCAGCATGGAAAAGCAAGTGGTAATGGTACTGAGGTAAAGGACTTGGCTGATACATCCATCTTAGCTTAGATTAGAGAGCTCGTAAGGAAGCAATTTCCCTCTCTAAAAGCTGATGCTGAGTTGGATGTAGCACTTAATCGTGTGTTTCCATCTCAAGAATTGATGAATTTGTCCACTAAAACTAAGGCAAAAATTCCAGAGTTCGAGAAACACTCAAGTATTCCTTTTGAATCCTTCTACTTTGAGGAGTTTGAGAAGATTCAAGGGACCTTGTTTGCAATTCGCAACTACCTAACGAAGGAGAGCGCCAAAAGTTTAGTGGATAAGATGGCTCCAATCCTAACTGGGTTGTGTGATTCTGCAGCACAGATCAGCGCAGTTGTCACCTCTATGCCTACGTCTACTATTGTCACTAACGCGCTGGTAGGATAGATGAAAGATAGTATTAACGTTACTATTGAGAAGCTGAGTAACTTGAACACTACTTTGGTGGCTCAAGTTATAAATTTCATTAATTTGGTGAGGAGCAGGCCAAAATAAAAAGTAGCACAGACAAAAAGATAGAAATTGTGCATTAAGAAGTAGAGACCATAAAGGATATCAGTCATAACATGGCTAAGGTGCTGGAGTCTATGTCCAGGCTGATGGTGAACCAAGATAAGAAGTTAGATCGGGTGCTGAAGGTGGTAGAAGAGACTGAGAAGAAGGTTGAAAAACCTTTGCTAGACCTTGATGCACTAGTTGAGAAGATGGAGTCTACCTACAAGCTTATTAATGACAATACTGATGACAGAGTCTTAAAAGTGTAGAAAGCTCTCAACGAAGCTATGGGCAAGCTGTTCCCTGAGCCAACTGAGTCTCTTAACCCGGATACTGGTCTGTCCATGCACAAGAAGCTGAATCTAATGAAGGATAAAGTCAATGACATGCAGCACTCTATCAATCAAATGGTCACAGCCGGGATGTATAACTTAAGGGATATTGAGTTCACGGCTAGGTCTATGCACTCCTTATATCCAAGAATCATTGATATAGAGGCTCAGATGAAGATCACTATCTTTGTTTCAGACTTTCGCGGTTTACTACAATGCTTTCAACAATTTGCCTGCTAAGGATTTGATCAAATAGCCCATCTCAAGCTGTTCCATCATCTACTTCTTGAAGAGCTGAATGATCAAGACATCCGGACTCTCAAAGGTAAAGAACAGCTTGAATCAAAGCCAGCCATCAGAGGAAAGTAAGAGGACTTCCAAGTTGGCCTCAACTCCTTTAACCTGTGCCTAAAGCAAATTGTGAAAGGCCAGTTAACAAAGGGGGAGAAGGTAGTTGAATATGCATTGAGGATGGCAGCGTAATACAAACATTCCTTATCTAGCCAACCTCAGTTTCAACCTCAGGTTTCTCAGTCTTAGCAACAACAATCGCATCACTAACAACATCAGCATCATCCTTCTTCGTCAAGTAATTCCAGAGGTAAACCATCAAGCTCTCAGAACCGTAGATAGTTGTAGACCAGATTATTAGAACTTGTGATAGGTCTTATCATGTAATCTTAGTTCAGAATAATTTTTGTAAACTGACTAAGTATCTTTTATCTATTAATGAAAATTACAAGTTTGTTCATCTAGTCAAAGTTAAGAGATTCTTAACTCAGTATTTTATGTTGAATGTATGTATGCTTCTGCTTATAAATTGTTGCAGGAATGTATGCTGAGACCAACCCTAAAGAAAAGTTGAAGTAAGATAAAGTCCCAATTTGAAGAAAATTTCTCTAAGTATGGGGGAGCTGAGCTGAATGAAGAAGATCCACTTAGTATGGGGGAGTCTAAACTGACTAAAGAAGTCACTCAGCATGGGGGAGTCTTGCATCACATTCTAGGTATTTCTATATCTTTAAACTATCTATTCAATTAATCTCTTCTACTTCCTAGTTTGTTACCTGTCCAAAATGGGGGAGATTGTTGAACCCAAATTAATATTACCTCATAGTACTTAAAAAATTTTGGAAATAGCAAACCGATTAGGATAGTGAAATTAATTAAGTACTAAGTATACTCTGAATTAATAAAGTTTACTTGAGTTTGTTTAAGGCAAAACAACTTAGTTTACTGAGTAATCAATTAAGTTACGGCTTAGAGTAAAAAAAGCTAAGTAAAGCTTAGTATTACATAGTTTATAAGATATTTACTTAGCTGTGCTGAGTTAGCTTTTTATATCAAAAAGATGAGTTACTTTGACACTTAGTGAATTAAATGACACATGTGCTATTAATGGTATCTATGAGAAACGGAATATCCCTTAGATGATTGTCAGGAGAGTAGGCGCTAAAATTAAAGAAGATATTCCAATGGTCTTCACAAATAAAAGCTGTCAGTACGAAATGTTAAAGATTCCTCACTAAAATCCAAGACAAAAAGAATCCTCTGAAATGTGCCGCTTCTCAGTGTCTCCGCGCAACTTTGCAATGTCAGCAAGTCAACAAATTACATAATTCCTCGTTGTATCTCTCACGCCTGTCTATCAGAACGGATTGCTTGAAGATAAATGAGTTTTTAACACTTTGGATTAACGGATTAATCTCACGCTTCAACATTCGAAATCTCTATCTCTAAATGTCCTAGAATTTGTCTCCAACAAGAAAATTCAAAAGATTTAAAGAGAAGAGATATTGAAGAGCCCAGGATGAGAAGTTTGTAACGGTTAAATCCAAGAACTTCAACTATAAATAGAAGACTGAAGCATATGTTCAAACTTGGTGAATCATCTCGAATTTCTCTAAGAGTTTAAACTCTGTTCAAATACTCCTAGCTTCAAGAAATTCCATATCAAGAAACCAGCAAACACAAATTGTTAATATCTATTTGTAATTGAGAGAATAGCACTTAAGATTTAACAATGTAAAGGATTCAACATTTCTATAAGTTGAATTCATCTATTCGCATCTTAGTTGATAAATCTGAATGTCAGTTTAGGAAGGGTACCTAAACTGAGTTTGAGAGGTAGTTAGAAAGGAGGGTACTTTCTGTAATCTTTTCTACCTGTTGTAAAGGATTCTCCTCCTAAGAAAGGAACGAATCACTAGTGGATTAAAGCTAGGAAAGGAATTTGGGGATTGGAGGTAGGCTAGGGGCCGAACCAGAATTAATCTCTGGTGTAAAAGTTCTATCCTTGCTTATTTACCTTTATCACGTTGATCTCGTTCATCATTCTGTCTATTTCACTTGTTTTGCTTGAAAACCAATCTGAGCTGAGTAAAGTACTTAGCAACGATTGAGGATAAACTGTGCCAGCAAAGTTGAGCAGTTTATTGTTTTAGACTCAGCTTAGCACGATATACTCAACATGCATCTAAGAATATAACTTGGTAAAATAATTTTACATACTTGAAAAAGAAACCAAGAACTGCAGTCATCCCCCCTATGCTGTTATTTTAAGCCATTTAGGACCAATAGTCTCCAACAAAGCTGCAAGGTTAATTCAGCAAATTCTTCCTCCCCTTCAAGCCAATGTTGTTGTTGTTAAAGAATGCATTCAACTCTTTACCTTTAATGAGGACAAGATTGTTGCTCAACTTGTTGGTATTGAGTAAAGGGAGAAGGATAAGCACAACTTCAAAGATACTTGGGAAAGGTGGATGGCTCTAGCATCTACTTCAATAGCCATTGAGATTGATGTTCAGGATCAAGACTCAAAGAAGACAGAAGACTATCAAGTTGTTAAGATCAAGTAGTATAGCTTATAGCTATTTTTTTTTATTTGTCATCTGTTTGAAATTCATGAACTCTGTAATTCTCTTTGATAATGAAAAATTTTATTGTTCTTGTTTTGAGTAAAACTATTTGTTATACTATCTTCTTTAGATACATAAACTGAAATGTGTTATTGAGGAAGATTAATGTTACTCAGAACAAGCCTAACATTATGAGGGAGTAAGATTTTCTCCTTGTGGTTAATATCACTCAAAACCAACAAAATGAGGGAGATTGTTGGATTCTTAGCTAAGAATTAAAGTTTTGATGGTTCTAAGTTCAGAAGATCAAGAGACCTCAGAAGGAACCAAGCACAAGAACTCAGAATTCTTTCAACTCGCAACATTCAGAAGATATGCTCCCATCAACAAATGACATATACTCCAGAAGATGGTCAAGGGACTCTTTGGTCATTCAGCACTAAAAGTCAGGGGAGTTGACACAGCATTAAATGTCGTCGTGCATCAAAAGCACCTCTCTATGAAAAAGGACAAATCTGGTTGCTGACCTAGGAACAAAAACATCCTCTCTCATTCGATAGCAGGCAATTATACATTTGTGGGGACCAAGAATCACTTTGGCAAAGATCGTGCTAATTCAGTTGAGCCTTGCTATCTCTAAAAGGAATTCTAATGGAAAAATCCTTAAAGACAACGGGGCAGATTTTGAACAAGACTCCAAACCCAACAGAAACCAGTGTTTTAAAAAGCGCTAGGCGCTAGTCGAGCGGTCGAAGATGAATCGGGGTCTAGGCGAGGATTAATCGGGCCTAGACGGGGATTAATCGGGGCCTAGGCGGACTTAGGCGCTAGTCATTAGGGTTTAGACGCTAGGCGTAGCCAGGCGATGACCCTCAAAATAGAGCCTAGGCGGGGCCTAGGTGGACCCAGGCGGGGACTTTTAAAATAGTGACAGAAACATTCTCTCCCTCTATAAAAAGATGTTATCCTCAATTGAAGAAGGTTGATGAGGTATTACAATTCAAAAGAGCAATCATGCTATCAAACAACTGCAACTTCTTCCCTTCTGAATCACAAAAAAGCAAACACAGTCTTTCATATTTGTTTATAACTGAGTTTTCACTGAAACAAAGTTCAGAAACTCTTTCATCTCTTTTTAAATACAAATTTTAATCACTAGCTTGGTAGATAAGTTAATGTGAGAGAGCTTAGAAACTTAAGAGGAAGGTACTCTGTAAGTAAGAAGCTCTGAGCCTTAGATACAAGAAGGAAGGTACTTTTGTATTGATACAGCTTACTTCTGTTGTGGTTGTTGGACGGTACTTCAATTAGCATTTTATTGGTTTGTTTTTTCACCAAAAGAAGAATTAATAGTGGATTAAATCTTGGACACAGTCTTCAAGGACTAAATAAGGCATAGGCTAAACCAGGATAAAAATCTATGTTTGCCCATTTCTAACTCTCTTATATTCATTGTCATTGCATTCATCTCACGATCCACTAATGCTAAAATTATTTACAATCATCTTAATCAAAAAGGGACTCTGAGTGAAAATTTTCAAATAATTGTTCACTCAGAAGAAGCTTCAGAAGTAACTTTCACTTAACTTCTGGGATGTGAAAAGAACTCGAAAAAGAGTCATTAACCCCCCCATCTGACCTATTTATCACCATACTAGGTCCAATATATATATATATATATATATATATATATATATATATATATATACGCGCATATATGTATGTATGTATATCTATATGTGCGCATGGGCGTGTTCAGAATTAAATCCATATCTCGAAAATATTTGATGTTGAATCTATAATTTCATTTAATTGAAAACAAATCTACCATCAGTTAGATCCGAAAAATTCCTAACCAAATTGTTGAAAATGGAAATGGATCCACAAATTTGACGAGATCTTTACATACACATCTTGATTGTAAGTTTTTATAAGCAACAATTTTGAAAACATAACAAAAATTCATATAACTCTTTTTTTCTTCATTAAAACAACAAAATAAGTGTGCATTGGTGCAGGCTGATGCAGTTACTGAAAATTATATCTTTTTTCTCCCAAACAGGAAAAAAGCTCTTGACTATGCTAAAAAAAACAAATATCTAGAAAAGAGAATGGAAAAAATCTGGACCATTCATGTAATTGAGCAGTGAGCATCCAGCCACACCCACAAGGCCATAAGTGGACCATATTTAAAGCCCTCAACTGCTAATTCTCAATCTGAAAACCGAAGAAATGGCAGCAGCAGTAGCTAAGGCATTGTCAATTCAACCGCTTTCTTCTCTTTCTATCCCTTCCAAATCCACAAGGCAGCAGCAGCAGCAGCAATGGTTAGGGCAAGGTCAAATCTCAAAAAGACCAAAGAAGATGGCAATTCGAGTCTCAGTTGAAGAACGTATTTCAGCTTCATCTGTATTGATGGAGCAGTTGGTCCGCCATTATTACGAAGCTGAAGCTAATTCAATGTATGCAGTGGGGGAGAGCATGGGATACTCGGTGGCTAGTTATTATACTTCTCTCGGTCTCTTTGTTATCTCTGTTCCTGGCCTATGGTCTCTTATCAAACGATCTGTTAAATCGAAGGTATGCTTATCTGCACAGATTCATTATTGTGTAGATTCCAGATTTAATTCAAAGAATTCAAAACGATTTCCGATTTCGCTGTGATGTAGATTGTGAAGAAAACATTTGTTAGTGAAGCAAAGAAAGCACCGAATCAGGTTGCCGGAGAGATATTGTCGTTCTTCCTTCGGAATAATTTTGAGGTCACTGATAGAGGAGAAACTATAACGTAAGCTTATCCCTTATCAAAACTCAAATTTAATATTTTATCTCTTAGATTAGATATTCTGCATTTTACTATTATATATGTATGTGTATTATAATCCTTAATCCGTAATATAAAAATTGACCAAGTTGAATGGTTCATTAAATTATTAGAATACTTTTTGGGTAAACCATTATCCAATTCCCTAATTTCTGACAACTTTTATGTGGTAATAAAAGTTCAAACTATTCAACTGTGCTGTGGTATTAAAATTTATCATAATCGAATCCTGATACCAACTAAGTGTTTGTAGATTTCTTATTGTCTTTGGACATGTTTTGGAATCAAAGTGTTCAATTAGAATTACTCGATCGATATTCATAAAAAAAGAATTTCTAGATAGAGAGTTGCTTTTAACTCTTCTGAAAACAAGAGTAGCTTCAAATATTATTAAACACTAGATAGTAGTAATGCTTGGACTCGCATTGGATTTAACCCTCTTTGAAATTGGAAATAGATAGCCTAACCTTTGATATAAACCTTCCCTATTAAAAAAAGGAATCCCTTGTGGAGTTAGAGGGTGCTTATGCCTATATCTTTCAAACTAACTTATAAAAACTTATTACTGTACAAACACTATATATTCTTAAAAGGTGTTCCTAATAGATTTTATTTTGACTTGCAAGCAAAGTAGCTTATAAATCACTTTAAAGTTTCTCAAAAATAAATACCAAATTAACCTCCATTCAATTAAGTGCTTATAAGCTAATTTTACCAGACACTTCAACAAGTACGAGTAAAGGCAACAAGAAACACCCTCTTAGATGGGATTTTAATTTTCACACAATCTTATAGAACAAAGCAAGAATTTTAGAATGTTGTGAAGCTCAAAAACTTAAAAATAACATGCATAATGAAAAACAATTTGATAAAATTTAAACCCAAAGCAAGAGATTTATAGGGGGAATGGCAATGCAGGTTTGAAGGAATGATGGTACCAAGTAGAGGTCAGGCAGCATTGCTTACATTCTGCACCTGCATCAGCTTGGCAAGCGTCGCCCTTGTTCTTACTATAACTTATCCCGACTTTGGCAACAACTGGTTCTGGATTACTCTTCTCAGTCCATTGGCGTAAGTCAAGTAACAAGATGCTACTCAATTCATTTTACCTCTTTTCATTTTGTTCCTAACACTTTGGAATGCAGGGGGGCCTATTACTGGAAAAGAGCTTCAAGAAAGGAGCAGATTCAAGTCAAAATGATAGTTGCAGATGATGACAACTTATCAGAGGTGGTTGTTCAAGGAGATGACCAGCAAGTTGACCAAATGAGGAAGGAGCTTCAGCTTAGTGAAAAGGGGATGGTCTACGTTAAGGGCATCTTTGAGAGATAGCAAATATTTTCATTTCATATACCCATTACTTGTTTGTTAGGCTGTGAAGGTAAAATTTTGAGAGGACCATACATTTCATGTAACAATTCAAATCAGTTACAATTAATGTCTTTTATTCATCAAATGGATAGATCATAGATGAGCTGCTGCAATATCAATGAAGGAAAAACGAAATGAAAAGCACAAAAAAAATTCATACATGTATTGAATTGTTTCTTGACATGATTTCTATTGCAAGTGCAACCACATAAACATTCAAAAGCATCCATGTTTACCAATGGTAGCTTATTTAGAACCAAAATCAACTCCAGTCAATATAAAATACATTAACAAAGTTGCATAACCAACCCAAATCCGGGACACAATACGAGATATGCAACAACTCTTCGGCATTATCGAATAAAATCAAAGTAACAAATAAGCTCAACCAATAAGCACAAACTTCAACCAATAAGCAGCTTGTTTTCCTCTAAAAAGGTGTAGGTGGGAACCTCCAGATTATAAGGCGCTGGCCCCTTCCGAATCCTGCCAGAGATGTCATAATGTGAGCCATGGCACGGGCAAAACCAGCCACCAAAGTCACCAGCGTTTGGCAAGGGAATGCAACCCAAGTGCGTACAAACTCCAATAACAATTAACCATTCCGGGTCCTTGACCCTCTCCGCGTCAGGTTGCGGATCGCGAAGAGAGGCCAACTCGACACTGTTCGCCAACTTGATGTCCTCTTCTGTTCTGCGCCTGATAAAAACGGGTTTTCCGCGCCACTTAACAGTCACGGTAGTACCTGGCTCAATACTTGACAGGTCAACCTCCAGGGAGGCCAGGGCTAAGACATCCTTGCTGGCAGACATACTTAGCACAAACTTGAGGATAAGGAGACGGATCAATGAAGCATAGACAAACCTGCCACCAGTAAGAACGAAATAGGCAAATGCTCGTTTGCTGGGATCGCCTGGGGGAAACCGCTCGTGGTTGTATTCATCGTAAACTATCTTCGAAGTGGGGTTCTTGATAGCTGCCACTGTTGCTGGGATGTCAGAAACTATCCCAACTTCATTTCTTGGTGTAAGCGAATCTGAAGAGAAGCCTGCAAACAGAAAATATACAGCTTTTACTAGGAATAGGATTACCGTTGGCATAAAAAATTATCCCGTCGCATGAAAAATAGGTGGAATGTAAGAGCCACTTGTTTATTTATAATTGTTTGGTTGCATTCAGGGTAGCGTATTAGTATCATTAAATGAAACGAAACAGGAATAAACAACATTATACAATGTTGGAGATGTGGTTTATCCCACATTTGAAATAGACTAGAAAATTGAGTGATATATAAGTGGAGTAGAATGGGTCTTAACAAAAGCCGGTTGGTTTTGTGTTAAATGGGCTCAACCCCACTTATATGTTCACTTAAACTATCGAGCCCTACACTCTCTGAGACCCACGTATTATCTACATGGGATCGGAGCGGAAAAAATCATGATCCGTACTCAAAAAATCCTGGTGAAAATTGGGCTAGCTAGATAAGACTAGACACGTGGATGGGCTAGCAAATAAGACTAGACTCATGCCAAGGTATGTTTGACAAGTGGTAACTGGTCCAAGTCCAGTTGCCCTTGAGGGAGTGTTGGAGATATGGTTTATCACATTGGAAATATTGAGCGATACATAAGTGGAGTAGATTGGGCCTTAACAAAAACCAATTAGTTTGGTGTTAGATTGGCTCAACCCCACTTATATGTTCGAAGTATCAAGCGCTACACTCTCCGAGGCCCACGGATTCTCTTCATACATTTATGTTCTGATGGACAGTGGAGTGCATGAAATTAAGAAATGGACAAACTCCCATTGCATACAACTTGTTTTTGGGAAAGATCAATTGAGCAGAAGTTCTATTGGCTAAAATGAACTTGCTACAGGTACGAGAGAAAAAAGATACACAAGTAAAGACACGGTAACAGGTGTCAATTATCCATCATGAGTAAGCTTCTTCTGAACAGTGAACAGTAATACACCTTCCCTACCATTTCAATATTTGACTCCCAAATCTGACCTCAGATTGATTACAGAATAGACCATACAGTTCCCAAACATTGGTCGAAGTCCCTCTTCAAGTCGTAAAGTATCCACGAACAATTTAGCTATGATTAGGAAAATAAATAAATACACAATTACAGAACAAGCTGTATATACAAAGATAATTTAGGCACATTTGATGAGCAAGCTCACCAACAACAAGATATAGTAACTCACACCATCTCAAGGGTTGTGAAATTGGGTATTCATCATCAGTTATCATGCAAAAATAAAACTCATAAAAACACACCTGCTATAAGATAATGTCCAATAGTTTCAAGCAAAAATCAGAAGTGGTAAAATCAACAATATAACTGTCGATAGGCTTCATATATATCCCAGTATCCCACCATTAAAAAAGCTTTCAACTCATTCAACAAAAACACCAGTGGTGAAATGTAAAACAATATTGGAGTCAAAGTAGGTTACCCAATATAAAATGAAAGAAGTTAGGATCTTTATCATTTTTAACCCAGTGATACCCAATCATTAATGGCAATGATGTGAAACCTTAATATCCTTATATTGTATGTGTTCAAAAGAAAGGATTCCTCCAAGATCCTTTAAAATAAAAAATATTCGGAGAAAGGATTTAACCAGTCCAATATTCATTACATACAGCTCCGCAGAGGATTTCTATGCTAGACACTTAAACGACATATAGATCGGTAACCAATTTCAACAAGATAATGATAAAAGTAATCCCTGATAATCGCCAATTCAGAAAAACAACAATAAGTAAAACTTTCCAAATTCAATTAAATAAACGCAAAAAGAAACCCTAAAATTTGGGAAGAGAAATGAATAGAACTCAACCTCTGAGCGGGAGATGGAACTGAGGCGAGAAAGTGAAATATTCATTAAAGGCTTTCGCTTTGAAATCGTCGGAGGATGATGAGTCGCCACCGTTAATCGAATTCCGAGACACGATTGCGGAGGCAGCCTGGTTGGCCCTCAATGACGGCTGCGTTGAACACAAAGAAGAAAGCCTCCGGGCGGCAACGCGCAACATTGCTTCCTCTTGTGCTCGTAGTTGTTATTCTTCTTCGATAAATCTGAATGGATTTTTCCTTCAAATATCAATTTGGTTCTCAAACGAAGAGGCGAGGGCTGGCGTAGTGCTTCGGGAGATTTTTGGAAAAATACCACAGAGGATCTCAAGTGGTAGCCATCTTTGATCAAGTTTTATTTGTGTGGCTCTGATTTTGACACGTAGTCTTTCTCATTTGGTATACCGTGTACCAAAATAGAAATAGTTTATTTTATGAGAAATGCATCATTTAACTCTTCCATTTTTATTACTTCCACCCAACGCCTCTCAATCTTAAAAAAAATCTCTTCAACTTTCTCATTTTTTGAAGATGATTTTGTAACACTCTCAATTTTGAAAAAATTTGCCCATTGAATTTCATGTATCAACTTCTAATTGGAGATGGAAACTTACAAAAAATGGTATCATTGAAAAGACATACCAATCAGATTATGACATGTGACGTTTAGGGAGCTACACAATTCATTTTTTAAAAGATTTGGGATTTAGGGGATCCTTTTAAAGTATTAGAATAACGGTAGGTGAAAATGGTAAAAATGGAGGAATTAAGGATGCATTTAACCTTTCTTTTATGAAATGAATTAAGGATTTTATTACCCAAAAAATACAAAAAAAAAAATCAGGGCTCTAAACCCCTTGAATCGTGTGTATGAAGTATGGCCAATTCAACTTGACCCTTAAGGGATGGTTATTTCATGGGTGTATAATAAAAATTAAGTAATTATAATCTTATGAGATTTGTGCTTGCGCTGTGGCTGCGAGGCGCCAGCCCCATGAAATGGGGCGTGAGAGTTTTATGAAGAAGAAATAAAAGTTATGGAAAGACACAAGGAATAAATCTCTAGCTTACATTACAGAGCCCCTACCCAGATCAACTTTTTTGAGAAATTCGGTACAACCTAGATTCATTAAGTCTATAAACCACACCGGATTACAAAGATTCAGGTCCGGATGAGTTACCTACTTCATCGTTATTTGAGTTAATATTACATGCACGTCACCACCTTTAAGATATTACGATTATTTACTAGTCATTTTCGATTTATGTTAGCATTTAACATCACACACATGCGGAAAGCCATAAATAAATAAAACGATAAACAAATAAAGGAAATCAATAAATAAATATAAACAAGGCTTCTAACCCGGGGGTAGTGTATAATAATAATACAAACCGAGGGGAATATGCAAATGACCCTAAAATCAAATGATTTATGAATACATTTTTTATTTACAAAATGCGATACTCGAAGAAAAATAAAACTCTACCATACATCTAACTTGGATCTACCTGCATCTACAAGAGGTTAGCACGAGATATATCACAACACCATGGCATGATTATTATATAGAACAAGACGCAATTAGTAGCATAAGTTATATTAGGGTGAATCGCGTGTTTATGGATTTAAAAGTGGGAAATTCGTGTTCGGCATGCGCTTTTATTTGAAAATAATGATTTTAGAACTATTTATTATCAAATTTTATTATTTTGGATTATACATGATATAAATTTGGTCGGTTATCGGGGAAAATAGATTTCCTGTTGTGTGAGGCCTAAAACTATAAAAATAAACAGAAACTAGGGCAGAAACGGAAATCTCAGGAAGGTAGGTCGGTACCGGTACCGTTACCTGTCTTGGAAGGACCGGACCAGTACCTGTCTGATGGGTTGGGACCAATACCGACCTACTAGGTCAGTACCGCCCCTAGGGCGAACGGTACCAGTCCAACTAGATAAGTACCGGTTTGTTACCCAGGACACCGAAACAAAATCAAAATGCAAATAAAAATTACGCCAAGAGTCTCCAAAAGCTCAGAATCTTACCCCTTTGACATGAATCTGCAAATTTTGGAGCTAGAAAATGCGAAAAAGAGATCCTCGAAGTCTTTTGCTGAATTTTTGAAAGAAAAAATGCCAGAAAGTGAATTTTAGTGAGGGAATAGGTACCCGGGAGCTAGATTTCAATCTCTAACTCTGAAGAACCCGAAAGAAAAGAGAGTTTTACGGAGAAAAATGTCGAAAAAATGCAAGAGGGGATTTTTCGTAATTTTTCTCTGAAAAGCCCTAGGAATTTCTCTCTCTAATCTCTCCCAAAATAAAATGAATTGACAAATGACCTAAAACCCAAATTTTTAGGCTTTTAAGAAGTTGGTAAAAGTTGTGAATAGAGGTAGGGCTAAGGGTATTTTCAAGAAAAGGTAAATAATTTTAAAGGCAAAATAGAAAAAAAAGGAGTGGTTGACAATCACCATGTGGGCAAGGCCGATACCAATCCGGCTTGGGAATTGCTAGGCCGGGACCGGTCCGTTGGGCAGATCGGTACTAGTTCGAAAGGTCAAAACGGTTTGGTATCGGTCTTCCAAGAGGATTGGTACCAACGTTGGGCCTGTTAGACCAGGATGGGCAGGAAATGTCTTTTTTTGACTTTTGGATGGTGTTTTACGATTTTCGAGTGGTTTTTCGAACGGTTTGGATTGGTTTGAACGGTTTTGGTTTTCAAAAGGCCCGAAGATCTCCTCCAAGTGTCTCGTAATCTCAAAGCGGATCACAAGAATTGGAGAGTAAGTGAAAGTATTTCTCATGGCTTCGCGAGAGGGATCAAGAATCTCAAGCTCACAACCACTCTGATTTTTTCTTATGTAATTAATATTTTCTATCTTTTGTTTACTATAACCTCTTTATGTTAACTTTTATTACTTTTCCATTCAAATTACTTTTTATTTGACAATATTACTCTTCATTCATATACTTGTTTTCTCTAACATAATTTCATCTAAAATATAATGTTTTTCACTAAAGTCCCAAAACCCCAAGCATTGGAATCCTTCACTTCAATACTAGCAAGCTAACAATAAATGGAAAAGACCGTTTTTAGATTTAAAGAAAGTAAAAGAGATAAAAAAAATTATATATCGAATGAAACATTATTATTTGAAAAAGAAATTGTATTTCCATTTATTTTTAATTAAAATTTTGTTTAAATTTCAAAGTTGAATTTTCAGGAATATTAGTTTCCATGTTTTAGCACTTCAACTCACCTAGGCAACCAAGCAGCGCGTTTAGGAGTCTTCATTGGTTGGTTCGGTTGAATAACTCCACCGAACTAATTGCATCGAAAACCGAATAACTTAAAACATTGAAACTGAAACTAAATTGATATAAAAAAGTAATCAAACCGAATCGACTTATTCAATTCGATTGGTTCGGTTCATTTAACCGAACAATAACATGCGTTCATTTTTCACTTTTATTTTTAAAGTTTAATTGTGTTATTGAATACTTTTAATTATTATATAAATAAATTGATATTTTATATCTTGAATTTTTAATAAATTGTAATGAAGTTACTAGATAGCAAAAAATTAATATAATTAAATAAATGATATATTGATCATTCATAAACTACATGTTACGGAGAGATGATATATAATTAATAAATAAAAATTCAGAGGAGACAACACAATAAATAAGTCTAAAAAAATACAAGAAATGACAAGTATCACTAATATTTATATTATGAAAGCAATGTTTTTAAAAATTATTTACAGTTAAAATTTATGTTATTAAAATTGATCGACTGGTTTGGTTATATCGATTACTTTCCAATTAGAACCGAACCGATCAAATTAATCGAAAATTTATAAAACATGCAACCGACGCCGAACCGTCTAGACTGAAATCTGCAATTTGTAAGAGATATTGTGAACACCGAAATCTGCAGATATGCTAACTAAATCTACTCATGTTTTGAAACATCATGCTGCTCTTAGGAAGCTTGGAGTTGCTCAGTCTTTAGTTTAAACTAAAACTCTGTTCCTCTTGAGTTATTTGTGTCTAATTATCCTTGGGCAAGGGGTGATTAGAGGTCTTTGTTTAAAGTTGCCAAGAAAAGTTGATTCTCGAAACCAAGGTGGAAATTTGTAGCCAACATTGCTATAGCTTAGGAGAAGCCCATTATCTTCAAAGCCCAAATGTTGACCCAGTCCACTTTCTATAACCCAGCTTAACCCGTGTATAAAAGCCTCTTCAATGTTGAAAGAGCTGAATCGCTGCCAAAGTTATCTAAACCTAATCTCTTCTCCATCTGATTTGAAAATCCTAGTGTTTGATCTTGATCTCGTGCCATCAAAGGCTATGGATTCCTTCTCACGTGACGTAACTAATTGTTATTGAAGATATCCGCCTTTGAAGGTTTTTGCTTTGGGAATTTTACTATATAAGAGAGTTAGGGTTGTGCGATTGAAACTGTAAGCTTTTATCTTGATTGAGAGGATTGATTTGCTTAGGTCTTTAGCAACAGTTTAGCTTTTGCATGCTTGAGTTGTTGCATCTTGCTTTAGTTATTTGTTGTACATTAAAGGCATGCGTTTCTCTTTACCTTGATTGCTTCCTGCAAAATAATAAAGATCTCTAAACCTTGCATCTTGGATTGCCTACACCCCGTCATTAGGCCAGTAGGACACCAAGTAAAATTGAATGTCTTCTTTAGTGTTTTCAAGCTTAGAATTCTACTTTGTCATTCTTTGTTAAATTGGAATCTAGCAATTTAGTAATCCATGAATTAGGGAACAAATCGTAACATTTGCTTATTCAAAAAGCATAAAAAATAGTTTAAAATAGCTTTTAAAAATTACCAAAAACTGTTATCTCAAAAAGTTCAGCTATTTAGGACCAGTTTAAAATTATTTTCTCATGTTACTTTTCTAAAAAGATAAATTTTTTCAAGTTGTATTTGGATGTTGTCCCGAGTCATGATGAAGTGTTCTAAATTAATTAGCATTAATAGTGAAAATATATATCCAATACCGAAATATGTTGTTATATAAAAATTTATATATAAAAGTTTTTAAGACAGCAACTCTAAATAGGAACATAATTATTTAAGGCCATGCAATAGGATTTGGGTTAGGTAAGGAAGGAAGATTAGATCAAAATTCATTTTCATATTTGATGAGGCCTAGGTCTTATTTAAGATAACTCATTTGTTAAAATAATATTATATTGTAGAAGGGTTTTTATGGGACTACTTGAAAAATGCAAAATAATTTTAGGTCATGTCATAATGTAATTTTATAAATCTCACATTTTAAGTTTGATTTTTTCATAAAACGTGAATTTAAATTTGATTTTTCAAAATACGTGAACATAATAATAACCATTGATTTCAGGTATAATAGTTATTATACCTGGTATAACAAACATTAAACCTGATATAATAGTTATTAAACCTGTTACGATGTCTATTATATTGTTCGAATATGAAATTTGAAATCAAATCTTAAAATTTTCATTATCTTCAATGATTTAAATATTTCTCTGATATTCTTCGTTATGAAGACTATTATACCATGTATAATAGTCATTATACTAGGTATAATGACTATTATACTATTCAAATGCGAAATATGAAACTTGATCTTAATACTTTCTTTATCTTCATATATTTTTTATAATATTAGCTTTCATTATACTAGGTATAATGGCATGATCTAAAAATGAGATTCTAATGTGAAATATGAAACTTGATACTTGTATAATGACCATATATTATTTAAATGTGAAATCTGAAATTTGATCTTAAAACTTTCTTTATCTCTAATTATGTGAATATGTTTTTGTATTACTTGTTATACAAGTTATAATTATCATTAAACCTGGTATAATAATCATTATACCTAGTATAATAATCATTATAACAGGTATAACGACATGATCCGAAAAACTGGATTAGAATAGAAGATGGAAAATACTTAAAAACTAGCAGACTTATCAACAATCATACAAATCTATACTAAAATGTTCCATGAAAGCTATGTAAAAGTTCAAAAATACAAAATCCCTAAATGATGTTGTTTCTCCTGTTTGGACGCTTATCTAACTTAATTGCTTCTTGATAGATCAACAAAGATCATATAAATGACTTCTTTAGGTCATAATTGAGAATGTTGCATCTCTTGAAACCCCAAAACGATCTCTTCTCCTCCATTTTAGCATTCAGAATACAATAAGCCATCACCGAAACTGAAAAAATTGAGATCTAAAATAAAAGAAGAAAACAGAGAACAGATTCAGAAAATAACCAGAGTGAAATAACTTTAATCCAGAAATAGAACTAAAAATTACAAAAAAAAACTCAATCACGATCTATGAAAACAAACAACAACAGAATCACGTTCCAAAAAAAGAAATCAAAACATAGAGAAATAGAAAATAGTGATCTAGAAAATAGAAATAAAAACAAAGTAAATCGGAATCTAAACAAAAAAATCGAAATAGGACTTAGTAGCAATGCATAAAAGAAGAAAAAACAAGATGAAACGAACAAAAATCGAAAGAAATAAGAAAATAATAAGAT
>CATIWQ010502222.1:0-10552 GCA_949673415.1 Euphorbia schlechtendalii
TTTGTGGATGCAGGTTAGATGTATATTTAGGATTTATTTTCCTTCGGGTATTGCACATATTTTACAGAAAATGTAATTAATAGGGTAGCGGGTGGTTGCATCCCCCGATTTTTGAAGCCTTGTAATTTTCATTTTTCTGCATTTACTTTCCGCATGTACTTACAGTTTTGTGGATTGTTTATTTTTCCGCTTTGTGAATGGTTTATATTTCGCAATGCGTGAATCATGCATTTAACTCCAAAAATGACATAAGCGTGAATATGCACAATTAAAAGAAAACGGTTTTCTGTAGATGTGATATATTGTGATCACTTAAGAAATAAGCAACTTATCCCGGACCCGAATCTTTGTGTCTTGGTGGGCCGTCCCCCGGACGTTAAGTCTCACAGGACTCTAATTCTTGGAAAGAGCTAATCCAGGTGGCGACTCCACACTGA
The DNA here is from genome assembly GCA_949673415.1 of Euphorbia schlechtendalii. Classification (NCBI taxonomy): domain Eukaryota; kingdom Viridiplantae; phylum Streptophyta; class Magnoliopsida; order Malpighiales; family Euphorbiaceae; genus Euphorbia; species Euphorbia schlechtendalii. The sequence continues at coordinate 438 of CATIWQ010502222.1, forward strand.
GAGACGGCGGATTCGGGTTCGAACCGATCTTAAACGTTTTCGCCTTTTTCTCTTTTTAACCTTTTTTCTGGGTTCCAGACTCGGTGCTTTTCTTCCATCTTTTTTTCAAAACACCCCGGTGGACCGCGCCTATGAACCCCGCGCGCTCTCGACCCACCGCACCGTTTCACCCGCTCACACTCGTTAGATATCATTAACGATATTTTTGATATCATTCAACGATATCCTTGATATCGTTGAACAACATCTCGATATCTTTCAACGATGTCGTTCAACGATATCAACGTTATCGTTAACGATATCGAGTTTACAGATAGTCAGAAAAAGTAGATCTCGCATTATTCAACAAAAAAACACCCATCCCTCACCCATAATTCGGACTTTTTTCACCATACACCCTGTCAACTTGCTGCTAACCCATGTTGACCACTAGGGGGGAGAAATAATGAAGAAAATGACAAAATGAGTGGTGCAAGTGTATGACTTTTTGGATTGAAGGGAGTCCACAAAAGGAGAAGGGTTTCAATTATTGAGGGGCATTTTTTTCAAGGGAAAAAGAAAACACAAGAGCTTTGCAGCAAGAACTCAGCAAAAAATAGCCACCAAAAATCCCAAATACGAACACCAAAAACCAAAGTTCAAAGTTTATGTTTTAGAGATTCTCTAAGATCTAAACCTAAAGGAAGAAGTATCACTTGTTCTTCCCTTTATCATTTCACTTACTACATCCAAGAAGCACGGCCTTCCCTCAAAAAAGGAGACCTCTAATCTCCGTTTTCGTCAAAATGCAAAACCGAACCAAAGAAATTAGGAGGACTTTTCGGGCGTTTTCGTGGAACGAACAAAGTGGATTCATAGCTATGAGGTAAGCCTCTGAGTTCCTAGAGTCGTGCTTCATGTGTTTTTATCATATATATGTGTTTAAGTACGTGAAAATGTAAATCGGCAAAAAAAGGAAAACTAAATGTATTCTGCCTATCGATATCGTTGAACGATATCAACGATATCGTTCAACGATATCAAATGATGTCGTTAACGATATCAGTCGTTATCGTTAACGACATCATTTTCCAGGCAGAATACGGGCAGAATGTTTGGAAAATTTCCAGATTTCGATTCATGTTTAAGAGGGTCAGTGGTGACCGTTTAGATCTGAGATATGAGATTTCAGTAACATGAAGTGTATATGCGAAAATTTTACAAACCCGAGTTTTATTTACCGGAACGTCATTTTATCGGCTTTAACAATCTTCTTTTTTTTTAAATATTTTAATAAATATCACGATTCATGATTTTGGACCTAGATTTATTTCGTGTTGTATTTTTCTGAAGTGCATTAGGAAACCTCCACGAAGGGAACCAAAGTTCCTAGATAACCGGCCTGAAAATTATTTGCATGCAGCAATTTCACTAAAAATTGTTAAAAAAAACTTATATGTTTAAAATGAACCCCTTTTTGTTTAAAAATAATGTCAAACTCTCCGATGTTTTAAACTAGACCATAAGGGTCTCATGAAAGTTAAAACAAACATACTTGGAATTATTTGTGGGATCCCGTATTTGTGCTAACCGTTGTGGATGCAGGTAGTCTAGGATAGATGTATTTTAGGATTTATTTTCCTTCGGGTATCGCTTTTCTTTTCAAAAATCAAATGTAATATTTGTTAGACACCAATGTATTTTAGGCGATTGTATTCCATAGATTCTCGATGTATTTAGGCAATTTGTAAAAACCCCAAGCCCAATGATGTAATTAATACCCCATAGAATAGACGCATTTAATTCCTTACGTGTTTACTTTTCACAATTTACTTATCGTTTTATGCATTCGCGATAAACATAAACTGAAAATGCCTAGTTTAGTTTGAATATTATAAACGTGGTTTCTCACTCATAGTGTAATTTAACTCAAATGACGATGAAATAGATAACTCATCCCGGACCTAAGTCTCTACTTTGTGGTACGGGTTAGGCATACGAATCTAAGCTGTACCGAAATTTGCCAGAAGAGCTGATCCGGGTGGCGACTCTATAACACAGACTAGAGATCCTGATCTCGAGTCTTTTGTACTTGGAACCCATTTATTTTCAAGCATAAAACGTTTTTCCTTCATGGGAACCTTTTTTCCAACATGCGCTATCACAATGTTTTCGAAAACCCCATGCCCCATCTCATGGGGTCGGCGCCCCGCGGCGTTCGCGTGGGACATCCGAAACGTCGTCCGCTCACGGTGGCGACTCCGCTAGGGATGTCTTTTTATAAACTTAAAAGTTTAAAAGATTTTTGGATGAGTATTGAAAAGTTTTCAAATGAGTTAACCCACATTTAAAATATCGAACAAAGCATATGCATTAGACGGATTAGCCATTAAGGTTAGGTTGCCCTATTTTGACCAAGAAGCTTGCGAAAGTATACTTCGTGACCCCTTGGTGATCGAACGAACCTAGCGAGTAGATCACTTATTGCCATACCACATGGACTCTCTTGAAAAAGGGGGAAAAGTGTATCATAGTGCAATAAGAACCATCTAAGGAAATCATAAACACTTTCCCTAGGTTTACCAAAACAAATGCATCTTTTTGTGCATGTTCGCTCCTTAATACTCCACGGTATTAAGATGATCCAAAACCTAGATTTAGAAGCCTACCCCTTAAACGTGGGAGACATAGGTTGGAAGAGATACGTTGTGTGCTATGTGCTACATGTTCATCACATCACCACATTTATTTTGGGAAGAGCATCATTGCTAACCCACGATTTATTATGCAGACACAAATTATACACACATGTCATTATCATGTCACCATTTACCTAGAGCTAGATAGATGCGATGAGACAGTGTCACCTAGGATTAGGATCACCCATGGTCAAAATGAGTGTTTACCAAACACTCAGACCTCTGTCTGTTTAGATTCATGGAATTCTAAGCCTAGGGTATGACACGTTGTTCTACCCGAACTCGTACCTAGAATTACAGACACGACGAGATAGTGTCACCTAGGATTAGGGTCACCCATGGTCAAGAAAAGTGTTCATGGTACACTCAGACCTCTGTTTGTTTAGATTCATGGAAATCTAAGCCTAGGGTATAACACGTTGTTCTCACCTAAGATTAGGGTCACCTATGTTTGTATTCTCACATGTGAATCTCTTAGAACATATCACTCCCAAAAACATAGGGTATAACTCACTGTTTTACCCGAATTTGAACTCGTCAAAATCTATCCATAGCCCTCATGGGTAAAAGTGTATTATCACATGGATGGTAGGCGGCATCCTTTTACTTAATACCTCATAGGGTATAACACCTTATTCTACCCGAAATTGAACATGTCGAGAACAATCCATAGTGATAAGTTCTCAAAATCAAAAGCACATTATCACTTGGATAATACGCAATCCCTTGTCATTTTTTGGTCCGTTTTGTTTCAAATAGATTGGCAAAACGCAAGTCACACATCAACCACATGCCTATTACTACACGGGTAATAATGCAATCCGCTTGTTTTATTTCAAAAGGATTGGCAAAACACGGATCACCTTAACCTCAAGCACTCACCACACGGGCCGGGTCTTTTGAGTCATGTCTTTATTCATAATGACTAACCTTGGTTTGTTTCAAAAGGATTGACAAACCACACTTATCTTTCGTAATGACATTTTACTCATCATAGCACACTAATCTTTGTATTGCAGCCATTTCATAAACATTACATGCACTAATCCATAGTCAGTCGAGCATGCATCCCATTTCTAATGATAGTGGTTTTGTTTGCTTCAGATAAGTCTTAGAGAAGGTCAGCTCATCGGCTTGTTCAAATCTCTCCCATCGTGGCTCATCGAGCAGAGTCATCCATAGAAGGTGTCCCATACATGGATTCAAGCGAAGAATCAGGTTCAGATTCTGGTTCAGGGTTCAGCTCAGGACAAAGATCAGCATCCAGTTTGAGACATATCCTTGAAATGGCAGAGCAACCAAATGTATCCGGGGGAACTAATCAACAGAATCAGGATAGGGCAGCTCCTCAATCTAGGATTGGCCAAGAAATAGCCAATGCTCACAGCATAATTCTCTACAGCAACCAATTCGCTCAGGCCATACAATACCACTCTCACCCTAGACAACCAGAGGGTATGATGACTAACCAAGAGCTCATTGGGAACCTCCAAGGTCTAGCTACAACCATCCGTCCTATGGCTAGGAGACCAGGCTTTGCTCCCCACACATTCAACACCCAGTTTGGTGTAAGCAGCCCATAAACATTTAGCCTTGCTTGGCCAACTTTTACTTAACAGCAGTTCCCATTTCAATCGGGATAGACCAGTTTTGGTATTGGTCAGGTATCAGGCAGTAGTGGTCAGATAGCGGGAGTGGTGAATAATTTGGTTAAATCAACTCAGGCAACCGAGTTACCATCAAGGATTTCATCAGTTTGCAACTGCAATAAGGCCAGAAGGACCATCATTAGGTTTCATCCCCATGGCACCAACCTTTTATCCTCAGTTTGGAGCTGTCCCTACATTCCAAACTCTGTCCTTTGGGTGTGTCACATCAGCAGCATCTGGGTCAATTCTCAACATAACCAAACTCAGCACTTCCTTCGAGGGGTCCCACTAATCCCCAAGGTCTTCATAATCCGAACGGCTTCCAAACTAGGCCAAAAATGGGCTATTCGGCTTCTCAGCACAACATGGAGGAATTGTGGTGTGAGTTTTTAGCCACCCATGATGGACACATTACCCAAGGATAAGCAGGTGTGATCCCGACATAGCTGACAACCGGAGATGATGACACACTACCACCAACTTTCGCTATGCCTCAATTTAAAAAATACACGGGCAATACTGATCCTCGAGCACACATTGCCCACTTCTAGAATGTGATGAGGGCCTTGAGGATAAGTGATCGCATGATGGATAAATTTTTCATCGTTACACTAGGAACCCCTGTAAATGAATGGTACTGTCATCTACCAGAGGATGTAGCTTATGATTGGGGATGTTTGTCCCAAGCGATGGTGGATCACTATGGCTTCAACACCTTGATAATCACCACGATGCAGAATTTAAAAGTAGTAAGGCAAAAACTGGGGGAAAGTTTCAAGCCTTATTTTGAGCGTTGGATGGCCACACAAGTCAGATTGCAGTCTCGATTGAGTCTACCAGAAATGATCACTAAACTGCTGGATGGTGCATTACCATCTTATCGCAAAAGGCTTGGGTCGAAAACCTTCTATAGTTATCACGAGGTGTTTGTTCGAGCAGAGAAAATAGAGCGTTACGACGCTATGGAAGAAACTATGGAGCAGCCTGCCAGCAAGATATGGCCCAGGGAAATGACTCAAGGTTATCATCCTCTAAAGGAAAGCAAGCTGTGGTCCAGCTAATCCAATCTGAGCCTATTACAGCTGTAAGACTATCAAAGGAGGAATACCATGGAATCTCTCCTTATGAAGCCAACCTTGGCTTTCTTTTCTCTAAGTTGTGAGAGTTAAAGCAGCTGAGTAGTCTGAAAACCTGGTCCCCACCTAGCCAGGCAGACAGGCCAAATTTCTGCAATTACCATGTTACCGTAGGACACCATACCAAAAATTGTGAAGATCTCCTGAAAGACATTCGGAAGCTGGTTAAGGATGGAGTGGTTGCAGAACCAAGACTAAAGCCTAGCACAAAGACTAACCCGCTCTCACGGTTCGATAGAACGGTGAATTTGATTGATTCCGGGTTGGAGGAAGAGCAGATCATGAGACGCTTGAGGGAAGTGTCTGGAGAATCTATGATGGTCATAGAAACAGGGATGGATGGAATCCCTTCAAACCAGATTCTAGGCATGCTAGTTCAATCAGCGCCATGGGTGAGTTCTGCTGAATTAGTCCCAAAATATATCGAGAGCATGACAGATGACTATGACTTGTTCGAATCCTTGTACGTGATAGATAAAATGGAGGAAAGGGTTAAGGAAGCTAAAATGAAGAAGCAGTAGGCTCAAACCATAGACCTAGATGCGTATGTTCTCAAATCCCGAAAGCACGGAAGCAAGGATGAAAGCCATCCTGTGGAGGAAGTGTTGCACAGGAAAGGCCCGATCAACTTGGATTCTTACTAGTTGAAGAGGAGGCATGAGGAACCCCAATACCAGTGGCAGACACCCATTGAAACCAGGGTAATGGAGAATGGAATCTTGCAAGTAACCCACAGTGGGCGAGTTTTCAGAAATAACCCGATCCAGCTTGGAAATTCCTCGGCCAAGAAAATCAGTAGGGATAACACAGAGCCACCTCTACCCCTTGTGGTAATTGAAGATAAACTAGAAGTAGACTCCCTGGTCAATCAGCTTAAGAACACCCAGGCCAAGTACAACATATGGCAGCTTTTGCGTTTCTCCGAGGCACATCATCGAGGGTTAGTGCAGAAACTAATGGAGATGGAAGCGATACTGACTACTTCAGTGATCGAGATGTGCTCAGCTATAGGGAAGGGGATACCCCTGAAGAAAATCCCTTCCATCACATTCGACCAAGCGGATTTGCCACCAGAAGGCAAAATCACAATAGGGCCCTCTTTATTAGGGTCAATATCTTTGACAAATCCATTCCTTGCGTCATGGTGGATGACAGTTTGGCCCTGAATTTGTGCCCGCTTAGGGTGCTACCTTACCTGGGATTAAGTGAAGCTATGTTGGAAAGCTCTGACATTTTTATCCGAGTATATGACGACTCAAAGCATGGGGTGGTAGGTACATTCTCAACAACTGTGGCGGTTAATGGGGTGGAATCTGAGGTAAAATTCACTGTACTGGACATACCTGTCTCGTACTCCTTGCTACTGGGAAGACCCTGGATCCATGCCATTGGTGCAGTGCCCTCCACACTCCATCAAAAGATCAAATTGGTTCACTAGGGAAAACCAGTTACTATAAAGGCAGACGAAGAGTTTGTAATAGAGACAGCGACCTTCGCAGAATAGGGTCCACGGGTGGCTATGATCAACCAATAGGAGGCGGAGAAGAGGAAGATGATTCCCATGGGATACCGCTACTTCTCGACAGGTCTAAAATGAATGATGAAGAGGCAGGATTTTATTCTAGGTAGAGGTCTTGAAAAGTATCACCAGGGGATAGTGGAAGCCATGGACCCTCTCCTATTGACCCCCAGAGCTGGACTTGGGTTTACCCCCAGATATAAAATCTACAAGCATAAATGACCACTCTTCTGCAATAAGGTTAGTGTGTGCACCATCGAGGGGGAGATGCAATACTTGGGGGATAGTGAACCCCTGATGAGGGATGGAGAATCTGTGCCAGGATTTGAGATCTTCGGTAATGTGTACGATTTCACCAAGGAGTGTGTGATAGCTCTTATCATTGAGTCTATGGAGGGCTGAGGGAAAGATGGTCATTCTAAAGAAAAATAGTCTATGGCTCCAGAGACGATGGTTGTGGTCATTCCAAAGAAAAATAGTCTATGGCTCCAGAGATGATGGTTGCCGCTACCAAGAGTAAGGGGAAGTCAAAGATGTTCATTGAAGACGAACCCGAGTCTGAACCCATGGAGGAAGAGGTCTAAGACGCTATTGAAGCTATCACTAAAGCCCTTGCAATCTTGATGAAGAAGGGTGGGAATGCCAAGGATCAGCTAGTAGCAGCCATGGAGGCAATCACCAAAGCCGCGACCATGGAGAAGAAGGCAAGACCTGCTGAGCCCGCTATTGAAGAGCCAACTACAGTGATAAATGAAGATCCTCCGCTTGTGGAGGAGAGTGATGCTAGTGATGTAATTTTTAATATTGTGAATATTTTTTATGTTAATAACTCTGCCTATTAGGCATTTCATTTAATGAATAAGAACTTTTCTTACTTGTGTGATGTCTCGCCAGATGGCAACATGCATTTCCATGATCATCCACATAATGTTTTCAGCATAACTGATACTGCAATGCATGAAATCAATTTAGTTACGGATAAATCACCTAAAATGGTGATGATTTCGAGTGATTTGACTCCTAAAGAAGAGTGTGAGATTAAAAATGTACTTAAAAACATATGGTAGCATTCTCGTGGTCCTACAAAGACATGCCAGGGGTTGATAGAGCAATCACCGAGCACAGAATCCCCACCGATCCACAAGTCAAGCCAGTCAAGCAAAAGTTGCAGAGATTGCGACCGGAATGGGCCAAAAAGGTGAAAGTGGAAGTGGCTAAGCAGATTGAAGCTTAGTTCTTAGAGGTAGTGGAATATCCTACCTGGCTTGCCAATATTGTACCAGTGGCAAAGAAGGACGAGAAAGTTCAAGTACGTGTTGACTTCCGGGATCTGAATAAAGCCTCACCAAAAGATGACTTCCCTTTGCCTCATATTGATGTATTGGTCGACAGTGTGATAAGTGTATAATTACACTTATTATCACATAAATTTTATACAATAAACACTGTAGTTTTAGTCATTTTTATACTTCATATAAAAGATTTCACGTGGTATGTAATTGTTTTTTTATGCAAATGCAGATACTAGGTAAATCTTGGGAGTAAAATGAGCTAAAGTGGAGTTCTATGAAAATAGAGTGAAAAAGGTGCAAAGAGATGAATGGAACTTAAAGATTTGGCTTAGGATCAAAGCTGTCAAAGATCGATGAAGTTACAAGAAGAATTCTGAGTAAAATTCAATTCACGGTATCGACAATCATTCACGATCGTGACATGTGTATTACGATCATGACATGGAAGGTTTTCTGGTATTATCTTTTTAACTAACAACCGCCAAATAAGCATGATCAACCGCCATCAACTACCAACGAACTGACACCTATCAAGAGTCAACCAATCATGAAAAGGTGTTTATCCATTGCGGATTATATCAAAGCTTCTCAACCAATCATAATGAAGAGATGCAATCTTTCACCAATGGACACAACCCTTTGTTTGGATAGACACAACCCTTCAAACTCTATAAATAGGGTTCCAATCCTCTTCAATTTCGTGTAGCACCACCAGAGAGGAAAATATTAGAGTGCAATTAGAGAGAGATATAGTGTGTAGAGATAGAGAGTTTGCTACTTTCTTAAGTGTTAGTGAGAAAATGTTTAAGTGATTCGAATCCCTGTTTCAATCACTAGATATCTCTACATTCTCGAGCCATTATTGTATAAGTGTACTTGCAAATCACTTATTAATAAAAGTTTTCATTCTTTAATATTTGTTTGTTCGATATTCGCAAAGAATAGTATCCTAGCAGAGATTCTGTACGGGCCGAGATCGAATTCAAAGCAACCACAGGAATTGCGGGAATTGATGAATCCCATTAAAGAGTGGATACGGTTTGATCAACTTTTTCTTTCACTTGCATACCTTACAACTTTGCTTTGCTTTCTACTTATACTTTCTATTTCGAAGTTTATGATAAGTCTATGTGTCATAATGTGTATTTCGTGCTAAGTCTTTTATGTTAATCAAGTTATATGCGTTGGTGTTAATTTTAAGAGTAGTTTCGGGGTTAACAATATCGTGTATAATCACTGGATCTGTGATATAACACTGTTTAATGAGCCAACATTTTTGGAATGGTAACTTGCTAAATATGGCTATGTGATAGTGACCCATACTAAGCATAGTATTGACCTTGTCCAGGTTTATATAATAGTCTTATCTTATTTGTGCTAGGATTAGAAAAGTTATTTCATGTGTTGCTCTACGATGAATCATTGAACATCTGAGTGTGTTGAACAGGGTTTGTTAGATTAGTCTAGTGCATCGTAACATCTTTATTGAACTTGCATGTCTTCTCTGCTATACTTGTTCGTAGTGAAAATCTATGAATTTCGAGTCTCTCATCTATTACATCTATATTTACTCAACTTTTCATTCTGATCTTCCCTTTCTAAAAATCTGATAAGTGTATATCGAGCCAACACTGTAGTTTTAGTCATTTTTATGCTTCATAAAGATTTCACATGGTATGTAGTTGTTTTTTATGAAAATGCAGATACTAGGTAAATCTTGGGAGTAAAATGAGCTAAAGTAGAATTCTATGAAAAAAGAGTGAAAAAGGTGCAAAAAGATGCGTGGAACTTAAAGATTTGGCTTAGGATCGAAGCTGTCGAAGATCGGTGAAGTTACAAGA
>CATIWQ010502261.1:0-18868 GCA_949673415.1 Euphorbia schlechtendalii
GGCGCAAGCCTAAGATTGGTTACCTCAGATCCTTTGGCTGTAGATGTTTTATTCTTAACACCAAAGAGCAATTAGGAAAGTTTGATCCTAAGTCTGATGAAGGTATCTTTCTAGGATACTCAACTAACAGTAGGGCATATAGAATATATATCAAGAGAACCGGTCTGTTAGAGGAGTCTATGCATGTAGATTTCGATGAAACTAACATTGCAGAAAGACGTCCAAATGAAGAAGATGAAGGAGCCACTCAGTTTTCAAATTTTCTCAGTACACAACATGCTGAGTTACCCAAATCAGCAAGGATCTCCATGCTGAGGAAACCAAAGATGACAATGAAGATCTCTCAATCAACTTCAACGATGGAGAAGATCAATCACCTCCTCAACATCCAATTATCAGTCCTCCAGTAGTTGATCCAAGTCCACCTAGAGAAATTAGAGCTCATCGCAATAATCCGCTTAACAGCATAGTTGATAATGTTCACAATCCAGTAATGACAAGAGGATAGCTCAGCAGGATGATGAGTCATCCAGCCTTCATATCATTGATCAAACCCAAGAAGTTTGAAGATGCAAAAGGAGATGACTACTGGATGATCGTAATGCAAGAAGAGCTAGATCAGTTCAAACGCAATGATGTTTGGGATCTAATCCCTAAGCTTAAAGGAAGATCAATAATTGGCACCAAATGGGTCTTCAAGAACAAGCTTGATGAAGATGGAAATATTGTCAAAAATAAAGCCAGACTTGTCACTCAAGGGTACAACCAACAAGAAGGCATTGATTTTGATGAAACCTATGCCCCAGTAGCCAGACTTGAAGCCATTCGAATCCTCTGTGCCTTCGCATCCCATATGAACTTCAGACTGTTTCAAATGGATGTTAAAAGCGCTTTCTTAAATGGATTCATCCAAGAAGAAGTATATGTTCGCTAGCCTTCAGGATTTGAATATGCCAAAAATCCTGAGTATGTCTTCAAACTGAAGAAAGCTCTCTACGGATTGAAGCAGGCACCAAGAGCATGGTATGAGAGGCTGACTAATTTCTTAATCAGCAAAGGCTATCAAAGAGGAAAAGTAGATACGACTCTGTTTATCAGGCGAAGAAAGAAAATGTGTTGCTAGTCCAAATATATGTTGATGATATCATATTTGGAGCAACTGATGAAAAACTATGCAAGGAATTTAGCAATCAAATGAAGAGTGAGTTTGAAATGTGTATGATGAGAGAGCTCAATTTCTTTCTTGGTCTTCAAATCAAGTAGACTACAAATGGAATTTTCATCAATCAGGCTAAGTATGCAAGAGAAGTCTTGAAGAAATTTGACATGGTCCATTCAAAACCAATGTCAACTCTCATGGTCATTGATACTATACTGAGTAAAGATGAAGCTGGAAAACCTGTAGATAGTAAGTTCTATAGAGGAATCATTGGCTCTCTTCTTTATCTCACTGCCAGCAGACTAGACATACAATATGTTGTGTGCTACTATGCTCGTTACCAAGCTGATCCTAGAGAATCTCATCTAGCAGCTGTGAAGAGAATTCTCAGGTACTTGTAAGGGTCAATTGAAGCAGGTCTATGGTATCCCAACAATTCAGATTTCACTCCTAAGGGATTCACAGACGCAGATTATGGAAGGGATAAGCTAGATAGAAAGAGCACAACTGGAGGATGCCACTTACTTGGAGAATGCCTTGTTTCTTGGTACAGTAAGAAGCAAACCTCAGTTGCACTGAGTACAGCTGAAGCTGATTACATGGTAGCAAGAAGTTGCGTAGCCCAACTTCTTTGGATAAAGCAGTAATTGGAAGACTATGGAATCAAGTCCAATTATCTCAAAGTCATGTGCGACAACAAGAGTGCTATTGATTTATCCAAAAATCTAGTTCAGCATGGAAGAATGAAGCATTTCAATATCAGACATTACTTCATTAGAGATCACGTACTGAAAGGAGATGTCAAGCTGGAGTATGTTCCTTCTGAAGAATAGCATGCTGACATTTTCACCAAGCCATTACCAAATGAGCAATTCATCGTACTGAGGCAATTAGTTGGTATGGAAAATCCATGTTGAAGAAGAATTAGGAAGGAAATTAAATTCTCAAAATTTTGGCTAAGTTTTGAAGACCAAACTCTAAGAAGACACATGGATAAACACTTTCAGTTTTCCTAAAGTAACAGCGTGAGATTCAGTTTCACGGTTTTATTTCAATCTCCACGTTTCAAAATGACATGCTTTTGAAGTGGAACTATCATTTACTAAACTTACCGTTTTGCTGAGGTGGTTCATTAGTTGTTAATCTCAACGTTAATTATTCATCTTAAGCTGAGATTATGATACATACCCTCTAAAATGGGTCTTTATCTATAAAAGTTGAACTGATGAAGAGAGAAGGTTTACTTGTAATCTGAATTTGAAACCTAAAGAATTCGAACTCTAGAAATTCCTCTTCTCTTTCAAAACATTCCCAAAATTCCTCAAATGGCGAAAATCAAAAGCACTTACAGACTCAAAGAAGATACTAAACTGAAGATTGTTATAGATAATCAAGGAAAGACAGAGAAGATTACTTCGAAGGCAAGAACTAAAATCACCAAAATCGCCTAAGAAGATGACCTAGACTTTGGCCTAGTCTATATGGTTGATTATGAAGGACTTCTGCTAAACAAGATGATGCACAGAGTTATAAAGCAACAGCGACTCAGTACATTTCTAAAGATGGAGGGTTTAGTAGTAACAGGATTCATGAGAGCCTTCTACACTCATTTATACACTATTGAGGGTCTCAATTATGTCTTGATGATGGGAGTGTAAAGGCAAGACCACACTGATCTGTAGTAGGTTCATTTCGAGCATTCTCAACATGCCCAATTGAAGCACTCAGCTCAAAAGGTCTGGAGATGAAGATATAGTGGTTATGCCTGAAGATTGGGAACTCCCCGCCAACTATGTATCTGGGGAAATTGCAGCTAGCGGGATATCTTGGGAAGCCAGGATGTGCTATGAGTTGGTTGTGAAGCTGTTGCTGCCAAAGACTGGCTCGTTGACTAGCTACACCTATTTTGAAAGGTGTGTGGTCTACCATATGGTAGAGGGTAAGAAACTTAACTGGCCAGTGTTGATACTCCATCACCTGACCAAAGTGACTACCGTCTATCACTATGGCTACCTCATATCTGAGAGAATGTGGGTAGTGAAAGTCGATTTGGGCAAGTTTTTGGGGGAGTCTTGTAGATCAATTCTACTAGTAAAGAAGACGCTGGAGATGTCTCACTTCAGCAAGCTAACCCACCAAAAGGTGTATGCTAGGTACAACAAAGCCAAACAGCAGCTCAAGCTGAAGTCAGTACGAATAGTAGTACCTGTGGATATTAGCAAGGAGGAGGAAGACCCCTTTGTGATTGATTTTTGGGATGATTCAAGCTCTGGCAATGCCCCTATTTCAAGCATCATTGAGAAGATTGCAGCCACCAACTCCTCAGCATAGCAGGCTGCTTCCTCCAAGGCCAAGGGGAAGAGTCCTGCCAAGTTTAGTGAAGCTCCTGCTCAACAACAGTGAAGGAGAATGGTTGCCAAAACCCACACCCAAAGAGAAGCTGAGGCTAAGTTTTTAGCTGAGCAAATGGCAGAGGACAAAGAAGAGACTGAGGCTGAGCAAACCCTGCGCCAAAGAAAGCGCAAATTGGATACCTCAGAAGAAACTGAGGAGCAGGGTGAGGCTAAGAAGTCTAAGGAAGAAGCTGCTGCTAAGCTTGATGAGGTCATTGCCAAAGCCAAAGGCACTCAGCGCAAGCGCTCTGCCACCCACAGACCTCTGAAGCGCAATGTTCAGGTGGTGAGCAGCAAGGAAGATGTTGGAGCAACCCAATCTGATATTCTTGAAGAGTCTGATCCTCAGGATCCCAACATCTCCTTACCCCCTGTCACTCAAACTGAGGAACCTTCTACTCACTTTGAAGAACCTTAAGCTGAGCTATCCTTGGGTTAAATAGCTATCACAGAGGTTCCTCTAAATTTTACCCCAATTTCTTTTATAAAGCCTCAATCTCCTCTTCCTGTACATTCTTCAATCCCCTCAGTTTCTACTCCTGTAGATACTGAATTACCAACTGTAGACTCATCTCCTCTTACTAATACTATAAATTCTCCAGTTAACATTCCTTCTTCTCCTGACCATAACCAATCCTCTCCGATTAACATTTCTTCACCAACCACTAGTCAAGAACATTCCTCTCCACCTCCTTCACCAGTTCCTAACCCTTCTCCAATACAACATCAAACTCAAACCACAGTTCCTTCTATTCCTCCACAGCCAACTCCTTCTGACCAAACACTACCTTCTTCTTCAAACCCATCTTCTAACCCCTTAACTCATCAGGTTAAGGAAGTTCCCAATGCTGAGAACTACGCTCAACAGGGAAAAGCAAGTGATCAGTCTGCTGAGGAAAATTTTATAGCCAACGAAGCACTTGAATCCAGCAGACAGCCAAAAATGGCTGATACATCCTTCCTTACACAGATCCGTGAGTTTGCTAGAAAGCAATTTCCAGCACTCAGGACTTATGCTGAGTTAGATGGAGCAGTAAGCCAATCACTACTTACTCAAGAATTCACGGACTTATCCGCCAAACCCAAGGTAAAATTGCCTGAGTTCGAACAACACACAAGTGTGCCTAGTGAATCTCTCTACTTTGAGGAGTTTGAGAGAATCCAAGCTAGCTTGTTGGCTATTCGAAATCACTTGGCAAAAGAGAGTGCCAAGAGTTTGGTTAATAAGATGGCATTGATCCTGAATGGATTAGCAGAGTCTGTAGCCCAGCTTGCAGTGGCTACTACATCTATCCCCACGTCTACTGTGCTAGTAAATGCTGTCATAGGAAAGATAAAGGGTAGTGTGGATGCTGCTACTGAGTAGCTGAGTCTACTGAGTGCTGACATGGCCACTCAAATGACACAGATTCATGAATTCAGTAAGGAGTAAGCCAAAAAAAAGAGGCTCACTGATCGTAAGATTGCTGAGCTGAACACAGAGGTGATAACTACAAAGGACATCGGCCACAGCATAGCTAGGGTTGTGGAGTAAGAGGCCAAGTTCATGCACCTTCATGACCAGAAACAAGACCAAGTCTTGAAGCTGTTGGAGACTATCTCTGCAAAGCTGGATAAGGCACCTGGAGGTAATTTGGATTCTATCAGCACTAAAATGGAGTCAGTTCAAAGAGTGATTACAAAACACATCACGGACAAGGTTGCAGTTCAAAGAGAGATTACAGAACACATCACGGACAAGGTTGCTTCTTCACCGAAGTTCCTTGTGTCCGCCATGGAACAATTGTTCCTTGCCATTCCAACGCCTAGTATGCCTTCAAGCGAGTCACTATGCCCAAAAACTAGATTGTCAGTTCACGCCAAGCTTGATGAGTTGAAGTCCAACATCTATGCCACAGCACAAATGATTGATGCCTTGATGAAACAGTAAGAGATGGATAGCAAGGATATTGAGTTCACATCCAGGAATATAGCTACCATCTGCCCAAAGATCTGCGACATTGAATCAAGGTTGAAGATTGCACTGATAGCAATGAACTTCCGCGGTTTACTCCAGTGCTTTCAACAGTTCACGAGTCAAGGTTTTGATTAGATCGCCCATCTCTCAAGGTGCCATCATTTGTTGTTAAGTGAACTGAATGACCAAGACTTCCTCTCAACTAAGGGTAAGGAGAAACTAGAGTAAGAGATTTCCCCTACAATCATTGGCCAATAGAAAAGCTTCCAAGATGCTCTCGACGCCTTCAATCTGTGCCTGGATCAAATTGTTCAAAGCCAGATAGTAATTGGGGAGAAAGTAGCTGAAGATGCTGTCGAACGGCAAGTCAGCATAAGGGATCTCTTCCTAGGCATAGGGATCCACAGCAAAGGCCAAGAGGTCAGGACAAGTATAAGCAGAAATAGCATGGATCTTCTTCCTCAGCTCATAGGCTTTAGGCTAGTTCTAAGTAGTTGAATTAAAACTTGTAATAGAACTTCATGTAATCTTAGATTAGAACATATGTTATGTACTAACTAAATTTCTTATTAATTAAATACAAGTTTTTCTCCTCAAAGTTAAGTTCTTCTTAACTTATAACATAATGTATGAATGTTACTGCTGCAATGATATATGTAATGCAAGAATTCATACAAGAGACCAAACCTTGAAAAAAAGCTGAAGTAAGATAGAAGTCCCAAAAGGAAAATCCTCTAAGTATGGGGGAACTGAGCTGCTTAAGGAAGACTCACTCAGTATGGGGGAGCTATTCAAGCTGACTAAAGAAAGTCACTCAGCAAAGGGAATCTTACGTCACCTTCCAGGTATTTTCTGCTATTCTTAAACTATCTTAATTAATTAAATTCTTCATCTACCTAGTTTGCTATCTATCCAAAATGGGGGAGATTGTAGAACCCAAGTTAACTAGTACTTACGGAGTTTTGGAAATAGCAAACCAAATAGGTAAGCGAATTTAATTAAGTACTAAGTATACTCTTAATTAATGAAGTAGACTTGAGTATTCTAGAAAAATCAACTCAGTTTACTGTAATTAATTAATTAAGTTATGGCTTAGATAGGAAAAGCTGAGTTCTACTTTACTAAGTAGAATCCATGCTGAGCACTATGCAGTTTAGGCAATAGTCACTCAGCACAAACTGAGTGTTGCTTATATTAATTAAAAGCATTACTTTATTATGACACTTTGAGAATTATTTGACAGCTATACTACTAACGGTTTCTGTTAAGAAACAGAATATACTTTTATTGCTTTTAAGGTCAAGTTATGTAGCAAACAATAGAATATTCATAGTGGCTTACACAAGATAAAAGTAGTTCCACTCCACAAAGACTTATTGGAATCTTTCCACAAAAGTCCAAGATGAGTACGCCACTGTCAACCCCATTCCTTGGTGTCTCTACGCGTGTTAGTCAATGTCAGCAACATTCAACCAATCAAATAACATGTTGCTCTGCACGCGTCTCTCTCTCTGAATCTGGATTACTTGAAGATAAAAGAGCTTTCGTTAATGGAAGCTAATCTCTTCTCAACATTCAGATTTCTATCTCTGAATGTCCCAGAAACTATCTCCAACGGGAAGATTTGAAAGACGTGAAGAGAAGAAATATTAAAGAACTCCAAAGAAGAGAAGTCTGCAATGGCTACTTTAAGAAGTTTCAATGTATAAATAGAAGTCTGAAGTAGACGTTGAAAAGAAGTGAATCACCTTGAATTTCATAAGAGCTAAAGTCACTGTAAAACATTCTAACTTCCCAGAAATTCAAAATCAAGCAATCTGGAAACAACCTTTTCTATATCTGTTTGTAATAGAAAGAATTAGCTTTGAGAGATAACATTGTAAAGATTCAACATTTTATAAGTTGAATTCAGTTTGCAATTCTCTTTTGAGATTTGGATGTCAGTTTGGGAAGGTTACCCATATTGAGGAAGTGGCAGTTTGAAGGGAGGGACTTTCTGTAATTGTTTTTGTCTAAGTGTTAGTTTGGGAAGGGTACCCAAACTAAGGAAGTGGTAGTTAGAAAGGAGGGACTTTCTGTAATTGTGCCTACCCGCTGTAAAGGCTTCTCCGCTTATTGAAGGAACAAACCACTAGTGGATTAAAGCTCAGAGAGGAATCTAGGGACTGGATTAGGAAGAGGCTAAACCAGGATAAAATCTCAGGTGTAGTCGTTCTAACTCTAAGCATTTAGCTTCATCAGTATACTGCTCATTCATCTCTCTTGTATTTGCTTTTTATCCATCTCACACTGAGTAATTTTCACTTAGTAAGAGGTTGAAGATAAACTGTACCAGCTTTGCTGAGTAGTTTATAAGTTTTTCTATTTTACTCAGCACGAACACTCAACACGCATATAAAAACCATACTGAGTTAACTATAAAACGAAAATAATAAAAAAGTTACCCAGTATTAGCATTCCCCCCCCCTTTGCTGTTGTTATTAGCCGGTTTATGAACCAACACATTCTCCCCCCCTCTACTATCATTATTAGCCTATTTACGGACCAAAAAGTAGTATCAGAGCAGTTGCTCATATTTTATCTTGAGTAGATCCATAAATGACTTATAATAACTTCAGTTCAGGTTCTGGTCAGACAATTCTCCTCAAGGAGGGAATGTCTGTTACTAGACCACCTCTCTTCGATGGTAATCACTATACATTCTAGAAAAATAGAATGAAAAATTTCATCCAGTCACAAAGCATGCAGGCCTAGCTCGTAATTAAGCTTGGTCTTAGAGTTCCCACTATTGTGAGGAACGGTGTGCGCATCCTAGTAGATCCAAAGGATTACGATAACGCATCTGAGGCTTCTCAAGGAGAACGCTGCAAGGATTAATTACATACACTATGTGCTATATCTTACTGAGTTCAACAGGGTCTCAGGATGTGAAACAGCATAGGAAATCTGGAAGAAGTTGGAGATTACCTATGAGGGGACCGACAAGGTCAAGGAGTCTAAGATCAATCTCATGCTGAGAGAGTATGAGATGTTCTCTCTGGGAGCTAGCGAGGGTATTCAAGGGATGAATTCCAAGTTCATTAACATTATTAATGAATTGAAGAGGCTTGGAAAGGAGTTCAGCGAGGAAGAGCTCATCAAGAAGATTCTCCGTACTCTTACGGTAGAGTGGGATTCTAAGAAGAGCTCTATCGAGGAGGCTCATGATCTTAAGACCTACAGTTATGATGAGTTGATAGGCACCTTACTAACTCATGAGATGTCTCTGAGGAAATATTCAGATGACTCCAAGAGGAATCGAGGCAAGGAGGGTAAAGCCATTATATTTAAAGTAGATTCATCAGATGAGTTCACTAGCTGTGACTCTGATGAACAAATGGCCCTTCTAACCAGGTATTTCAAACGCTTCATTAAGAAGGATGGGAAGTTCAACAGTAAGAAGAGGTTTCCCGGTAAAATCAAGTCAACTCAGCACCGGCGTGGAGCTGAGGAAGGATCGAAGAAGGAGCACAGCAAAGATATCAAGTACTTTGGGTGTGGAGAGAAAGGCCACATCTAGTCTAGGTGTCCAAAGATGAAGAAGGACAGAATCAATAAGAGATTCTCCAAGAAAAATGAGGCACTTGCTGCCACTTGGAGTGATTCAGAAGAATCTTCATCATTTGATGAAGAAGCTATTGATTCAGCCAATCTTTGCTTGATGGCTATCGAAGATAGAGGCGAAGGATCAGCATCTACCTCCGGTAGAGATCATTCCACAATCAACTCTGAAGCTGAGCCTGATAAAGGAAAGGCTCCTCAAACAGAGGTACACCCTGAACTTCCTTTATCTATGGAAGAATTTACCTAGGCTCTCTTTAATGTCATGAAGTTGACTAATAAATCAATTGAAAACATCAAAGAGATAGTGAGGAGAAGTGACGATCTGGGAGATACTAATGCTTCCTTATCGCTTGATATCCACTTTCTTCAAGAAAAGGCTGAGTATCAAGAATGTTCTATTAGCAACCTCACTAAGTAATTGGATGAGTTAACTGCTGAGATAGCATCTTTCAAGAAGAAAGAGGTTTCTTCTCCAACCAACAATCAAACTCAGACGAACCAAACTCACAATTCTAAGAGGAAGAATTCCTCTAAATAGAAGAAAGCGAGCCAGCCCAAGCCAAAATCAGTGTGCGGTTTTTGTGGGAAAGCTGGACATGCCACAGTCATGTGTTGGTATAAAAATGGTTATTATGACGAGTATGATTGGATAAAATTAAGCACTGCTAATAGAGGAGGACCCAACTCGAAAGCATGGGTACCTAAGAAAACATAATTTTTTTACAGGTGAGCCTTAGATCCGTTGATGACTCTCGAATGTGGTATTTGGATAATGGATGCTCAAGGAATATGATGGGAGATGAAGGTCAGTTCATCTCATTGGAGCGTAAAAGAAATGGAAGAGTCAGTTTTGAAGATAACCAGAGAGGCAAGATTGTAGGTTGTGGCACTGTTAGTGTCTCTCCCTCAATCGAAGAGGTTTCTCTTATTAAAGGTCTGAAGTTCAATCTACTTAGTGTAGCCCAGCTCGGTGACAAAGGCAGAAAGGTTATATTCGACTCAGTAGGATGCTTAGTAATTGACTGTAAAACTGACTCAACTATACTCTTTGCTCCTAAGATCAATAATGTTTATATGATTGATTTATCCCCGGGCTCCACTAATGTTTGTCTTGTATCTAAGAAGGATAATTTCTAGCTTTGGCATAGAAGGTTGGGTCATATTAGTATGAACATTATGTCCAAACTAGCCAAAAAGTAATTAGTTATGGGATTATCCAGCATCAGCTTTGAAAAGGATAAACTTTTCTCTACTTGTCAATTTGGTAAGCAAGTTAAGAAATCTTTTAGTTCGGTAAATCACATAGTAACTAAGTAATAATTGGAGTTACTTCACTTGGATCTTTTCGGCTCAGTTCAATGTTCGCCACTTTTCTACTGATAAGTTTAATAACTTTTTTGTAAAGAGTTTGGCTATATATTACTGGTGCCAAAAACTTGTTCACGTAATGTATAGGTGTTGTCAATATTGCTTATCAAGATAGAAAAATGGTGATAACTGCAAGTATACAGTAATAGGGAAGGAACCAAGTCTAAAGATCAATAAGGAAGACATAATAAAGAAAATAAAATAGATTTGATATTTTGGGATAGGAAGGTTAAAAGAATGAGTAAATATAGATATGAAAGATTAGAGAATATAAATTTATAGATTTTCCCTACGAAACGAGGATAGCAGAGAAAACATGCAAGTTCAACAAAGATGTTACGATTCACTAAACTAATCTAACAGACTACGTTCAAAATACCCAGATGTTTAATTATTCGCTGCAGACCAAAACATGAAATAACTTTTCTAAACCTAGTGCAAACAAATTAAGATAATTATATAAACCTGGACAACGTCAATATTATGCTTAGTACGGGTCGCTCTCACATAGCCACATTTAGTAAGTTACCATTCAAAAAATGTTGGCTCACTAAACAGCGTTATATCACAGATCCAGTGATTATACACGATATTGTTAACCCTGAAACTACTCTTAAAATTAACTCCAATGCATATAACTTGATTAATATAAAAGACTTAACATGAAATACGCATTATGATAAATAGACATATCATAAACTTCGAAATAGAAAGTATAAGTAGAAAGTAAAGCAAAGTTGTAAGGTATGCAAGTGAAAGCTGAAGTTGATCAAACCATATCCACTCTTTAATGGGAGTCATCAATTCCCACAATTCCTGCGTCTGCTTTGAATTAAATCTCGGCCCATACAGAACCTCCGCTAGGATACTATTCTTTGTGAATATCGAATAATCGAATATTGAAGAACGAAAACTTTTATTGATAAGTGATTTACAAGTACACTTATACAACAATCGCTCGAGAATATAGAGAAATCTAGTGATCAAAATAAGTATTCGAATCACTTAAACACTTTTTCACTAACACTTATGAACGTAGAAAATTCTCTATCTATACCCACACCATATCTCTCTCACACACTCTAATGTTTTCCCTCTATCTCACTGCATGAAATTGTAAGGTTTGGAGCCCTATTTATAGATCAGTTTAAGTGTAATGATGTTTGGGATCTAGTTCCTCACTCATGTTGAAGAATCGGCTCCTCAGCATGAGCAACCTCAGGCTGATCCATCCTTGGATCAATCAGCCAACGAGAGGTTCCTAAATATCCTACCCCTTCTTCTTCTCCTATAAATTCTTCACAACCTTCCAATGTAAATCCTTCTATTCCCTGAGGTTCTAATTCTGTAGATCATGAAACACAGAAAACCACCTCTCCCTCTTCTTCTAATGTAAATTCCCCTATTCACAATTCCTCTCCAGTTCATAATTCTTCTATCCCTTCTCCTGAACATCCTCAACAGCCAACTGCTTTTTATAAAGTCATTGTACCTTCTACTCCACTCAAGCCCAAACTCAAAACTGTATATATCTCTAAACCTACCTCTTCTTCAAACCCATCCTCAAACCCCTTAACCCCTCTAGTTAGGGAAGTTCCTAACGTTGAGAACTCTACTCAGCAAGAAAAAGCAAGCGGTCAGAATGCTGAGGTGAATTTTACAGCCTATGACACATCTGAACCCAACAGCAAGCCAGCAATGGCTGATGCATCTTTCTTGTCATAGATTCGTGAGTTAGCTAGGAAGAAATTTCCTGCGCTCAGGACTAATGCTAAGTTAGATAGAGTAATAGGTAAAATGCTACTTGCTCAAGAATTGGCGGACTTATCATCCAGGCCTAAGGTGAATTTTCCTGAATTCGAATAACGCACATGCGTACCTAGAGACTCTCTATTCTTTGAAGAGTTTGAGAGGATCCAAGGTAGCTTGTTGGTTATTCAAACTCACTTGGCAAAAGAGAGTGCCAAAAGCTGGTAGATAAGATGGTCCTAATCCTGAATGGGTTAATGGACTCTACAACCCAGCTTAGGGTAGCCACTACATCTATCC
Organism: Euphorbia schlechtendalii; assembly: GCA_949673415.1. NCBI lineage: Eukaryota > Viridiplantae > Streptophyta > Magnoliopsida > Malpighiales > Euphorbiaceae > Euphorbia > Euphorbia schlechtendalii. Next base: position 12,530 of record CATIWQ010502261.1, read on the forward strand.
CCACATCTACTGTGCTAGTAAATACTTTCATAGGAAAGATAAAGGGTAGTGTAGATGATGCTACTAAGTAGTTGAGTCTCTTGGGTACCATCATGGCTACTCAAGTGACATAAATCCATGAGCTTGGTAAGGAGCAGGCCAAAATAAAGAGACTAACCGATCACAAGATCGAGGAAGTCTCAAAAGAGGTAGAATCTACCAAGGATGTGTGCCACAGTATCGCAAAGTTGGTGGAATCCGAGTCAAGGTTCTTGCTTGTTCATGATAACAAGTAGGATGAGGTCCTCAAGCTCCTTAAGGATAGTTCAAGGAAGTTGGACAAGGCCCTTGTCATTGATCTTGAACCTCTCAATTCTATGATAGACATCATTCAGTGAAAGGTCAGTGATCACATCATAGAGAGAATTTCTTCTTCTTTGAAGTTTCTTGTCACTGCGATGGGAAAGATATTTCATGACATACCTATGCCTAGTGTGCCTCCTCTTGAGCCCCTTTGCCCTGAGATTGGAATGACTCTCCACACTAAACTCAACGTTGTTAAGTCTAAGGTGGAAGATGTGATGAATAAGGTGGACTCGTTTCAAAGGGTGGGAGAGTTGGACAACAAGGATATTGAATATACTTCCAAATCTATTGAATCCTTTGGTCCAAAATTAATTAACATTGAGGCTCAGCTGAAGATTACACTAACTGCAACTAACTTCTGCGGTCTTCTTCAGTACTTTCAATAATTTTCCAATCAAGGCTTCGACCAGATAGCTCATCTCACTCGCTACCATCATCTTCTTCTCAACGAGCTTAAAGACCAAGATTTACTCTCAACCAAAGGAAAGGAGCAATTGAAATCAGAGATTTCCCTAGCAATCATTGGCCAATAAGAGAGCTTTCAGGCCTCCCTCGACGCCTTCAATGTTTGTCTTGATCAAATTGTTTAAGGTTACATAGCAAAGGGGGAGAAGATAGCTTAAGATGCACTCAGAACGGAAAATCTTAACAAGGGTTCTCTTTTGAGGCATTGTCATCCTATGCATCCATCTAACAAGAGCAAGACTGCAGGATCTTCCCACTTAGCGCATAAAAGAGAGAATAAGCTATGTTCCAAAGTAGTGTAGAACTTGTAATAGATAGGACTATATTGTAATCTTAGCTCAGGACATATATTATAAACTAACTAAGTCACCTTTTGAATTCAATAAAAATACAAGTTCATACCTCAAGTTAAGATCTTCTTAACTTCTTATAATGTGTATGTTTTCTGCTATGCAACTAACCAGGTGTTACAGGAAAACATATAAGAGACCAACTCCTTTGAAGATATGCTAAAGTAAGATAAAGTCCAAAATTAAGAAGATATCCTCTAAGTATGAGGGTCTGAGCCGCTTGTAGTACGGGGAGCTCAAGCTGACTAAGGAAAGTCACTCAGCGTAAGGGAATTCTTACACTGCTTTCAGGTGCTCTATAATCTCTAAGCTATTTATTTAATTAAATTCTTCTACTACCTAGTTTGCTATATGTCCAAAATGGGGGAGATTGTTGAACTCAAGTTAAGAGTACTTCATAGTATTGAGTAGTTTCGGAAATAGCAAACTGATTAGGTTAGTGAAATTAATTGAATACTAAGTGAATTCTTAATTAATAAGACTAACTAGAGTTTATTCAAGGGAGAATAGCTTAGTATTGTTAGATACTTAATTAAGTGATAACTTAGAGTAAGAAAAGCTAGCATGCTGAGTACTACATAGTTTGGAAATTATATCACTCAGCTTGTGCTGAGTTCTTACTTTTACTTAATGAAAAGCACGTTTTCAATTGACACGTAGAGATTAAATGACATATACCATTAACAATATCTATGATGGAAAGGAATATTCTCTTAGTAACTTTTAGGCTAAAATGCGCTGAAATTGAGAAAGATTCATGTCGTCCTCACAACGCCAAATGTCAGTACAACAGTCAAAGATTATCCTCTACAGTCCAAGTAAACGGAATGTTTGTTAGGCACCGTGTCTCAAGTGTCTCTGTGCATTTTTGCCAATGTCAGCAGTGTCATCCAACAGGAAGACTCCACGTTGCCTTTTAGTGCACCTCTATCAAATCTAGATTGCTTGAAGACAAATGAGAATTTATCAATGGAATATTATCATGCCTCAATGTTCTAATTCTTGTCTCTAAACGTCCTGAAATTTATCACCAATGGGAAGATTCAAAAAATCAAAGATATGAGAAATTGAATATCAGCGATCTCGTAAAGTTTGCAATGGCTACTTCCCAAAGCTTCATAGTATAAATAGAAGAATGAAGCAAATGTTTAATTTTGGAGTGAACCACCGAGAATTTCTTAAGAGCAAAAACTCTACGCAATTTCTTCTACTTCCAAAGGAATTCCTTAGTAAGCAATCGATCAAACATCAATAGTCTAATCAGTTTGTAATAGAGAGAAACTTGGAATAACATTGTAAGGATTCAACGTTTCTATAAGTTGAATTCAGTTCGCATTCTTATTTATAATCTGAGTGTCAGTTTGGGAAGGGTACCTAAACTGAGTTGATCGGTAATTAGAAAGAAATGTACTTTCTGTAATTGTGTCTACCAGCTGTAAAGGCTTCTCCACCTATTGAAGGAACAAATCACTAGTGGATTAAAGCTCGGAGATGGTATTCGGGGAATGGAGGTAGGCTAGGGGCCGATCCAGGATAAAATCTCGGGTGTAATCATTCTAACTCTAAGTGATTTGCTTTAACAGCAATCTGCTCATTCATATCTCTCACTATCACTTTATTTCTTGTTAACCAATCTGTACTGAGTAAGTTTTACTTAGCTAAGGATTGAAGATAAACTGTGCCAACAAAGCTGAGCAGTTTATACAGTTTTATATTGCACTCAGCACACATACTCAGCACGTATATAAAAAAACTGAACTTGGCGAACAAATAAAAAAGAGTTTAAAAGTAAACAAGATAATGCATTCACCCCCCCTCTACTATTGTTATTATCTTATTTACAGACCAACACTTTGGGATCCTATGAGGCCACTCACTTAGGGTCATTACCGGACTAAGTATAGAACTTATAGACTAGGTCTATACCGAGAATATTAAGGATGTCAAAATCATTGGATGAATTATTTGGTTGGACCAAATAATAATTAAAAGGATTTAAAGAAGGAGTTTTGGGAAAAAATTGCACGGAGCGTAGTAAGGGATTTTTCCCATTATGAGTGGGCCCCGCGAACACTAGTTGTTCGTGGGTGGGGCCTGCGCAACGATCAGAATTTGCTTGCGGGCCACTAGCATGCACTGGCACTGGGCTAGTTATGAGCGGACGATACGGAATGCAATGGGCTGAGAATGCATAAGGTGTTTTTGTGAAAATAAGATATCGTGTCAGGGATCTGAAAGGTTTAAAAGAGAAAGTGAAAATGATTCAGATTACCAAAACCCGAATCCGCTGTCTTGTAGTGTAGAGTCACTGCCTGGATTTGCTCTTCTAGTAATTAAAGTCCTGTGAGGCTTAACGTCCGGGGAACGGCTCACTAAGACACAAAGATTCGGGTTCGGGATAAGTTTCTTACTTCTTATTGGATCACATTAAATTACATCTACAGAAAATCGTGTTTCTTAATTATTCATATTCGTACTTAAGTCATTTTCGTGTTTGTAATGTATGATATAATGTGCATGTGAAAAGCAATAAATCCATACATGAAGCAGTAAGTAAATGCACAAAAATAAAGATTACAAATTACAAAACCTCGGGGGATGCAACTGCTCGCCTAATATATTAATTACATTTCCTTAAAAAAATAAAATTGCTATACCCGAAGGAAAATGAAAATCTTAAGCATACATCTAACCTAATCTACCTAAATCCACAATGGATAATGCAAGATATAGCAAAACATTTGCACGTATATTCGATTTGATTTTGGCGAGACCCATGTGTCCCAATTAAAACATCAAAGATTGAAAATTTATTATTTAAGAAAAAATGAATTCATTTTATTAACATATAGGTTACTGATTTTAATTAGTGAAAATGCTCGCATGGCAAGAATGTGAGGACTTTTTATCCAGGAATAATTTTTATTCCCTTCATGGGAGTAATCTCCATAAACAAATTAAGACGAAATAGAAAGGGAGGAACAATATTTACATGAAAGAATAATTAAATACAATAAAAATTAAATAATAAAACGATATAGAATAAATCTTAGGTCAACATGTAGAATAAAATAAAATGCAAAAATCACGAGAAGAGGTAACTCTTGGAACTCAGAGGCTTACCCTTTCGGTGCGAATCCACTTCGACGTATCCTCTTAATCCACGGGAGCGTTCCTCGTTCGTCTTTAGTTTGGTCTTGCTATTAAAATAAATTCAATTTAAAAAATAAATTTGGAATTAAAACGTGTTTTTCATTCGAAAATTATTTTTTTAGATAAAAAAATGCCATCGTTAAAAAGTTAGAGTACTTTTTTGTCTTTTTTGCTGAAAATTCCTCGGTCCCTTTCACTGAAAATTCCCCTACTTTTTATAGGGGAATTTTTCCAAAATTTCCAGGATTTTATTTTCTGACGAGGGGGGTGTTCTCACCGGAGTGCTTGCGAGGCTAGCCGCCATCACTTGCCGGCGTGGCCAGTTAGCCCTGATTTTTATTTTTATTACTTTTTTCTTTTATTTTTTAATTAATTTTTCTATTTTTATCAATTAAAAAATCTCGGGTCATGTATTTAAAAATTCAAATTTTATCGTTTATTTGCATGATTTATGCATTTTTTAGCTCATCCTAAAGTAGAACCGAACTAAAACTTAATTCATGTCATGAAATTTAGCTTAAAATAGAGAAAAAAAAGCAAAATTTCACGTTAAAAAAACAAACAAAAAGTCCACCGGAAAAATTTTCCGGCAGACGCTCTTGGAGCTCGCCAGCACTGTTGGCGAGGTCCCCATTGGGGCTCGCCAGTACTTTGCTGGCGAGGCCTTTTGGGCTTCGTTCGTCATTTTTATTATTATTATTTTTATTAAAAAAATAAATTTATTTTAGGTGAAAATGAAAAAGAAATTTATACTATTCATGACAAATCTAGGGGCTAAAATTTTTTTCCAAGTGAAATAAAAATAAATAAAGAAATTTGACGATAATGTCGTTTAGAAGAAGAAATTTCAAAGGCGGATGAAACGAATTTTATTTCAGATCATTCTTTTAATTGAATTTATTCACCTGCTATCCTACGTTGTTCTTTTGTTTGCAGTCTCCTGTCATTCGCCATACAGGCGGATATTCTACCATCCAGACTTGGTGGCGACAACGGTCACCGGCTTTGGTGAGATAGCCCAGTTACTACAACTAGCGCAGCTCCCTTATGCAACATCGGTAGCGTTGGCTCAGCGATGGTATGACATTTCTCACACCTTTCACCTTGCTGTCAGGGAGGTCACTATCACTCCCTTAGACATTGTCGCGATTACCGGCCTACCTTAGTCTAGGATCATGATCCGTTTTGACTCATTCATGGAGCGATTTTATGGGGGACTCGTTGTTTGCTGACGGATTATCGACTTATTCGGTGTCAACCCTAGGGGTAAAGCATTGCCTTACCACGAGCTGGTTGATTACTTGACCGGTCGATCATCCATTTTGGCTAGGGATTGCTTTACGTTCGCTCCTTCATCATTACATAGCATAGCGTGACCTTCTTCTCGATCGTGAACAATGAGATCAACTATGGGTTGATTCCCCATTTGACTAAAATTGATGGTATTAGTGGCTTTAATTAGCCTCGAGTAATATTGGCCTAGACTTATTTCGCTCTTGATCTGGCTACGAGGACCCATCTGAAGGTATTGCGATGTTGCCCTATTATCCTTCAGGTACCACAACTCATTTGTCATCAATATATATTGGTTCCTTCTAGCTTTTATTGACTGACCCTATATTTGTATTTGATTGTGCAGGCTTGGGCATTCTCATACGGATCCCTTCCTTCTCCGCGATTCCTCGATGTTCCTACGGACTCTCCTTGCCTCACCCGGATCTATTCAACCTTTGACGAAGATGTCTTATCACTCGAGGATTACTAGGAGTACCTCTATGGCTAAACACTCGATCAAGTGATGATCCTTTCTTCATTTTGAAAAAAAATATTACTTTTGCTCCTTATTGAAAATTATCCCAACTTGAGCTGATTGTGTTTTGTTTTTCACTTTTCTACTGATAAGTTTAATAACTTGTTCGCAAGATTTTGGCTTTAAAGTATAGGTGTTGTCAATACCACTTATCAAATAGAAAAATGATGATAACTGCAAGTATACAGTTACAGGGAAGGAACCAGCTCTAAAGAT
>CATIWQ010502274.1:0-17092 GCA_949673415.1 Euphorbia schlechtendalii
GCCTCGGTTTCTATGAGTTATGATTTCAATTTTAGTACAAAAAGATCTGAAAGCTGATATTAATCTTTCAACAAGATTATTCAATAACAAATATTTTATATAAAAAAATAAATAGATTAGTGCAATAAAATAATACCCAACCTTTTAATTTTTGTTAAAAAAATTGTGCACTTACATAATTTTATATACAAAACTTCTTGATGTAATATAATCAGAGCAAGTAACACATGTATTAAATTTTCATTACTATTAACAAAATAGAGTAAAAAAATAATTTTTTCACCTATTATTTAATTCATCGTTTTTATCTAAAAATTACATAATGTAATTATTTAAATGAAGTAATAATATGCACATATAATGAAAATATCGCTAAATGGACAAATGAAGACAAATGGTAATTCTGTCATAATATTAATTATTTAGATGGAAAAGTGAAGAATATTAACGGAGGGAGGTAGTAGTTGGATAAAGCAAAAACTTAGAGAGTGATAATTGCATTGAAAAAACGTAGAGAGGTAGTAGTGTATTAGTACTGTATTAGTACAAATCTCAGAAAGGTCATAATTATTTACCCCATTTATATTGATAATTATTTACAATATAGGAAATAGTTTGTATATTATTACAATTCTATACTAAATAGGAAAATATACAATACTAATTGTATTTATAATATAACTCTATCACCATTCCCCTCTAAATGTTTTTCAACTTGTTGCTAGTTTTTACTGTTCATGTCTTGTGATATGATAATATACCACATCAATTTGTTATGCATGGATAATGAGATTCCATAGACTTATTGGAGGGTCCCATTGGCGTGCATTCAGGAGTAATTGAACCCACGAATCCGGCAATTATGAGTTGGGTGCTTCACCCATTCAGCCATGAATATGTTCGGCGTGATCTTACTTTGTGAAGTAATGAAATTATCCGTGAGACTGGCAAATGGGTTCCTGAATTAGTTGCTGCTTGTGATGTATGGAAAGAAATTAAATTTGAATTCCTAGCAATATATGAATACTTTGTAATCCATTAATTGAGGTTCGTTCTTTTAATTGAAATTTAACTCCGCTCTGAGATAAAGATGGGTTACCTAGAGAAATGGTGTCACTCATTATTTTTGTTGGTTCCAATATTATTTGAGCAATGGCGCCAGAGGTAGTGGAGTCTCTTCAAAACTGACGTTAATGACCAAAAATAACTGACTCCATTACCTATTTTTGCACTAGTGAATAGCGATTACAAATGTATTTATGTTGTTACAAATAATTTTTTTTTGTGACAACTAACTAGCTTGATCACATTGTTGAGTTCTAATAATTGGACTTGGAAATATTTAGAAATTAATTCAATATTAGAATGTAATTATGGTACAAAAACATATAATACTACTGTTGTTGGAGTGTGGAAGTGGGTAACAAGTAACAACCACCCACCCACTCACCAACTTTGTATATAATAATATGCCAAATTTAATATGAAATTAACAACGACAATTAGCCTATTCCCGGTCAACTCTTTTGGCATTTGGTCTGTAAATTCACATTGGATACAGACATTTGTTATGAACTTCTCTCTCCTTGCAATCAACCCAGTTTAGATCTCTCGTACTTCTCTTATCTTCAATAATGGCTGAAGCTATCCTTTCTGACATTGCTGTTGGTCTCATTTCAAAGGTGGGATCTTTGCTGCTAAACGAGATAGTGCTGAGTTGGGGTGTCAAAGATGAGTTTGACAAACTCAAGAGAACTGTTTCCACAATCGAAGCTGTTCTTCTTCATGGCGAGCAGCAGTTCATGGAGAATCCTCAGGTCAAAAATTGGCTTGGCATGCTAAGTGAAGCCATGTACGATGCTGATGACTTGCTCGATGAGTTTTCTACTGAGGTCTTGCGTCAACAACTTATGGCCGGTTCTAAGACTGCAAAAAAGGTGCATCTTTTCTTTTCGAGTTCCAACCAATTTGCTTTTGGGCGCAAGATGGGTCATAAGGTCAAGGACCTAAGGGTCAGATTAGATGAAATCGCTGCAAATAGAAGGTTCCATTTAGATGAACGTTCTGATGTAGAGAGGGGTTTTATGGCTCAGGGCAGGGCCCAAACGCACTCCTCTCCACCCCAAGTCGTTATTGGTAGAGATCAAGATAAAGAGGCCATAATACAACTTTTACTATCTTCTGATCATGAAAAGAACGTGTCCGTTGTTCCAATTGTTGGAATTGGAGGTTTGGGTAAGACTACACTAGCTCAGTTGGTATTTAATGACGATACGGTCAAAAACCATTTTGAGTTAAAGATGTGGGTGTGTGTCTCCGAGGACTTTGATGTGCAGTTGCTAGTGAAAAATGTTATTGAATCTGCATCTAAAAAGGAGCCTTCAAGCACCCAAATGGATGCATTGAAAAATCTCCTCCACGAAAAAATCAACGGGAGGAGGTACCTTCTTATATTGGATGATGTGTGGAATGAGGATGTGAATAAGTGGTCCAGCTTTGAAGACTTGTCAAGCGGTGGTGCTAGAGGAAGTAAAATTCTAATTACTACCCGACTTAGAACAGTTGCAAATATGTGTCGACCAATTGCCATACACGAATTAAGAGGTTTATCCGAAAACGAGGCGTATTCATTGTTCAAACAGGTGGCACTCAAGCAGGGGCAAGTGCCGAATCCAAGCCATGAAGCTATAGGAAGAGAGATCGTAGCCAAGTGCAGTGGAGTTCCTTTGGCAATAAAAACTATAGCGGGAATGCTCTACTATAAGGAATTGGATTCTGAATGGCTATTGTTCAGGAATGAAGAACTCCCACAGATAGATGTGTACAAGAAAGATATTTTGCCAGTTCTTAAGTTGAGTTACAACCATCTTCCTTCGCACTATAAGCATTGCTTTGCTTATTGCAGCTTATATCCGAAAGATTTTGAAATTCCTGTGGGAGAATTAATAAATCTTTGGAATGCACAAGGATATCTCAGATCAACAGATTCAGATCAGTGTCTCCGAGATGTAGGCCTCGGATATTTCATGGATCTTTTCCGGATGTCGTTCTTTCAAGATGTTCAAAAGGATATGTTTGGTAATATTATAAGTTGCAAATTGCATGATTTAATGCATGATCTGGCCATATTAGTTGCTGGGGACAATTTTTCAACATGGCATTCAAAAACGACACGTATTAATGGTAAAACTCGACATTTATCGTTTAAGATCGATAGGAACTCCATGTTACAAGAATTTCCTTCTTTGTTGGAGGCAGAAAAAACGAGAACTTTATTGACATTCCGTGGAAAAAAACAAGCTCGCTTCAAAGAAGATCAACTCCATGCAGTGTTTTGTAATTTGAGATGTTTGAGAATGCTTAATTTATCTTACCTGGGAATTAGTTCACTACCAAGTTCCATATATAAATTAAAGCATTTGAGGCATCTTGATATTTCGTTCAATGAAGATATCAAGAAACTTCCAGATTCAATCACTGATCTGTATAATTTACAAGTGTTGAAATTAAGTTACTGTAAAAAGCTCATTCAACTTCCAGAAAGCATCTCAAAGTTGGGAAATCTTGTACATCTTTGCAATGATATATGCTATGGGTTAACTCATATGCCACAGGGTATCGGAAAACTCACTCGACTTGAGATGTTATCTACATTTGTTATAGCTAAGGATAGTTCTATCTCCAAGAATTGCAGTGGGCTGAATGAGTTACATGCATTAAACAACTTGAGAGGTGACTTGGAAATCAGAAATCTGAGATATGCGAGAGATGCTGCGTCTGAATTTAAGGCAGCACAATTAGATGCGAAGCAACACGTTCAGAAATTGAGTTTAATGTGGAACAAGTATGCAGATGACGATGAAAGTAGCAGTCCAAATGATGCTGCAAACGATGAAATGGGACTGGAAGCACTACGGCCACACCGAAATGTGAAAGGATTGTCGATCATTTCTTACAGGGGATTGAGGCTGCCAATCTGGCTACCTTCTCTCAGTAATTTGGTAACCATTTGTTTTGAAAATTGCAAAAGCATAAAAATGCTGCCAGCATTTGATAAGCTCCCTTATCTTAAACATTTGTGGTTATTTACATTAACTGATCTGGAGCATATAGAAGTAGCTGTGAATGGAGCATCTTTCTCATTCTTTCTTTCGCTGGTAGATATTCGACTCTCAAACTGCCCCAATCTGGAAGGATTTTTACGATATGGGACTGAATTTGGAACCGAAGAGTTGCCTTGCTTTCCTTGTGTTTCTGAGTTGGAAATTGGAGGTTGCGCAAAGCTTTCTTACATGCCACATTTTCCAAAGCTCACTAAGTTGGAATTGGGGAATGAAGGCATAAAATCCTTGAAGGAAATACTGAAGAAAATGAAAACTTCAGTGTCACCCTCCACTGCTCTTTCCCAGTTGCAACATCTTGAGATCAAGGATGTGGAAGAGTTTCCAGAAGATGATCTGTTACAATATCTTACTTGTCTTCAACAGCTTGACTTTTTTTCTTGTGGTTTCGAAAGTGTGCCCAGTGATGACAAGGATGGTGGCGTGCAGTGGCGAAGCCTTCAAGTCCTCAGATCTGTTTCATTTCTTCGCATGCTGAACTTGATTTCTCTGCCGAAGGGGCTTCAGTACGTCACCACTTTGAAAAGTCTAACTATCCGTCATTGTCCCAGTTTGATGTCTATGCCAGAATGGATAAACAACCTCAAGGAATTACAGTATTTGAGGATCGATGGTTGTCCGCAACTATTGGATAGATGCAAGAACTACGGAGCTCAGGATTGGCCTAACATTTCTCACATTCCAGATATTTCTATTGATGATGAACAAATTCAGAGGAATGGCTGCTACCTGCTCTAGCTGCAATTATGGAGTATATTCTTCTCTTCAATCTCTTTCCTTTGTGGGTTGAATATACTTCTGTTGCTTCTGTAAAATAGATTCATGGCCTAAGTTTTCTGATTATATTATATTGGCCGATGACAACAGTGGCAGAGCTCTCTTTTATCGGTTTATTGTCCCAAACTACTGGATAGATGCAAGAACAATAAAGCCGAGGATTACCCTAATCACATTCCTTATATTTCTATTGATAAATAACAAATTCACAGGTGTGACCGCTACCTGTTCTATCCGCAATTATAGACTTTATCATATTCAATCTTATTCCTTTTTGTATTAAATGCAGCAAAGATTTTATAAATGTTTCACAACTTTGTTATTCCTTATTAATGGAACTGTTCAACTCATGTGTATCTGTTTTTTCTTCTCTTACAGTTGTGAAGGGGCTCAAATACGGTTTCAGTTAAAAACAGCAAACAAATCACACCGAGTTGGCTAAGGTCTTTTCTGAATGAATGTTCAATTTTCTTTTTCACCTTCTCTAATTTACCTGCTTACAATTCAGTATCGTAATTTCATGTCTTCTCTGTTGTTCCATATATATGTATCTTGTTTTTTTGTAACTCTGCGCTTTCAATTTTGGCCACAGTTTTTGTTAAATGATTCTGTAATAAATGCTAAATACTGCTGTTGCTGTACGTTTAAATTTGGGTTTGAACTTCAATCTACATACACTCATATTGGCACATATGAGTGTATGCCTATATGCATATATTGGATGAAGAGAGAAAAAGCCAGAACGTTGTTGAAATGATTATTGTTGGGAAAACAAGAGTTGAAGCAAATCAGCACTGCATCTATTCAATAAGCCAAAGGACAAAGCATTTTTCTGATTGATTAGTTAGTATCGTGGCTTCTGGAGACTTGTACGAATTTTTTTCCTAGCTGCGACAAGAGATTATGCTTCTATAGTAGAAGAGGTCTGGAAAAATGATGCTATTCAGGAAACTTACATGAGAAGGGACGAATTGAATCTTCTTGATATTGCAAAACATTTTCTAGATCAGGTAAGTCTTAAGGTCGTAATTTTTTCAGTTTGTATAGTAAATTATTTAATACCCCACCTTTTTTTTTTTTTTTTGAATAAAGCTAATCGCGACAAATGCCGGCTCTATTTATTAATTAGAAAAGAAAATAACAAAAAGAAAAAAGAAAAAAAAGTAGCTGCTGGAGCCTAATGAATAAAAAAAAACCAATAAACTCCTTATGTAGGAGAATGTTTGCCTGGTTTCCTACGGTTGCGTTGAACCTGCTCTCTAGTTGCAAACGTTAAGCTTTTCTTCTTCTGAACCGAGAACAACTTTCAATTAGAAGTGGTAGAAGAATCCACAATCATATTGCCGGCAGGCTTGCTTTCAGTAGAGCTAGAGCCCATACTCTTGGAGGCAAAGGCAATGATAGAGTCCCTAAAGCTCTCATACGCGCATCTTTCTTTCTCTCGACTGTTTTCCAAGCATTCTCCTCAGTTATCTGTTCTTCCTCATCATTCTCTGCAATGTCAACCCCTAATTACTCACCTTCTGTCGGGTCTCTCGATTGTGAACTTTGCTCCTTGTTAAGATGCATTATATGCATTGTATTTATCTTAATCTATGTTTGATTCACTCATTATTTTGGAAAATTGGTTTAGTTGTAAATATTTTGTGATCTTTATTAGGGAGATGTGAAAGTGGTTGAAAATGGGATAAAGACTTGGAAGAAGTGGAGCAGCTGTTGAAATCTGTTTTGAACGTGAACTTGGAGCTGTTCTGAACTACATACATGCAACTCACTTCCAGATTATAGGGACTTTCATCAACTTCCAATTGGATAAAGTGGAGGGCTAAAATAGACCTCAAAGATGACGTGTTTGTAACATGGGAATGAGGCAGAATATGGGGGGAATATCTCGACCTGTTCGTCGGGCGGGCCGGGCCGGGTTCGGGCCGGGCTTTGTGGGCTTTTTAATAAAAATATTAACCCAAGCCCGGCCTAAACCCATACTTTAGAATTTCGGGCTCGGGCCGGGTTTACAAGGTAATTCCCAAGCCCGGCCCAGGCCCGTAAATATTTTTTTTGTTATAAACTTTTTTATTAAATTAAATAGAAAAAATATAAAATAAATCAAAATACATTTAAATTTTAAACACAATTACATTGTTTACTTATAATTTTTAAAATTTGGTAAAATTTATTACGAACAAGTATATAAATTTAATAGTATAAAATATAAAATTTTAAAATAGTTATAAATTTAATGTATAAATATATAATAAAATAAATAAAATTATTCGTCGGGCCGGGTTCGGGCCGTTTATATAAAAATCAAGCCCAACCCATAAAAATTCTGACTTTGACGGGCTCGGGTCGGGTTTTTGAAAAAAATAAATGTCCAAGCCCGGCCCGTAGAAGCGGGCTCGGGCTCGGGCCGGCCGGATAGCCCGGCTCGCGAACAGGTCTAGGAATATCTAAGATAGTGAGATAATTGGTTCTAACAGTTAATTAAAGCTTATAAAAGTTATCTTTTTTGTTTTGGGGACACAGAGATTACGCACTCTTAATTTTATTTTGGCTTTTGTTCAAACACTTGTCTTGCTAATCTCATTTTTAATCAAAGGTTGATCCAACTCTCATTTCTTTTCACTTGTGATATCTAAATTGCCTTCACATTTCTTTATCAATTTCATTATTTGTTTGTTTCGGTTTCTAATGTTTACTTTGATTCTTTTGATCAATGCGAAAAGATGTCGTTGTTTTGATTAAAGGTTTTCAAAATTGATATACAAATTGATTTGATCTGTAATTGTCATTTTGATTTGTAAAGTATTAAATTAAGATTCATCAATCTTAAGAAACAAATAATCTTACTTAAACGAGTCAAGCGTCTTGACTAGTTGGTTTGAATCAGGTTTTCCTAGTTTTTAAAGCAAATACCAAGTTGAACCAAGGAACGTTTCCAAAGTACTGTGGTTTAGTTAGGATTGGTCATAGAGCGTCTCGTGGCTAATTTAAAATTAAGGGAAAATTGGTTATTTAGAAGCGTCTTTAATAACTATAACCGGCTTAGTGAAATTGATTTAGATAATGTTTGACTCGATGATCAAGTGACATAACGAGAGTATGTGGTTATACATTTGATTGAATGCTTTTTATCAATCGCTTTATACAACACTTCAATTTCTTTTGCCTTCATATTATTTCTATTAAATATCAACTTGACAAATCCCTTATTTAATTTCAATTGTTTTACATTTCAACAAAACGATCGTTATGAAATTGTTACACTCCTTTTGGGATTGACCCTACTTCTATTTTTTCAAATCCTAGCAGGCTATTTAATTTGGTGAATTCGACACTCGCCAATTTTTGGCGCCATTGCCGGGGAGTGCTTATTTCAATTTTGTAATATTTTATTTTGTTAAATGACTCGATCTTATGGTACAGACAAATTGCAATTCGACGAAGAAATTGAGAAAACTTCCAAGAGATTGAGGAAGGAAACCAAGGTGCTTAAACTGGCTTCAACCTTTGGACGCCTCGTTCAATCCGATTCTGAGAACAAAGAATCTGTCCATTCCGACAAAGAAGAGAAAGCTCCTGACATTAGAGAACTAGAAAACATGGCTGAAGAACGAACTCTTGAAGAGCTTCATGCCGCCCCAATCGATCAAGCACCACTTTGTGTTGTTTATGAAGATCTTGTTGCTCCATTAGAGCTCAAATCGGGTTTAATCCACCTTTTACCCACTTTTCATGGAAGGGAGAATGGGATCCTTATAAACACTTAAAAATTTTTTCATGTTGTTTGTTTAAGCATGAAGCTACAAACTGTTGCTATTGATCAGATTAAGCTAAGAGCATTCCCTTTTTCACTTGCAGATACTACGAAAGATTGGCTCTAATTCCTGCTATCCGGGAGCATTCGAACATGGGACGTGATGGCCAAGCAATTCCTTGAGCGATTCTTTCCAGTAACCCGAGCTTTCACAAATCAGAAGGGATATTTGCATGATCAAACAAAAGGTTTCTGAGTCGTTGTACGAGTATTGGGAAAGATTCCAAAAACTATGCACGTCATGCCCACAACACGGTGTCACAGAGTAGCTGCTGATTCAATATTTTTACCAAGGACTTCTACCTATCGAAGCTAAACTGATGGATGCTGCAAGCAGTGGTGCCATTGTCAAAAAGACTCCACGAGCTGCTAGGGAACTGATATCAATTATGGCCGCAAGTGCACAAAAATTCAGCGGACCAGCTGATTCAAAGGCATACGTGAATGCGGTAAGTAATGACTCCCTCCAATCCTAAATTTCCGAACTAACAGTTATGGTGCAAGGGCTGGTAGCAAGGCAATCTAAGCAGGCTAAAGTATGTGGTATTTTCACTCAAACTACTCATCCAACTGAGTTATGCCCAACACTTCAAGACAAAGAGCATGCGAATGCAATTTGTTATCAAAATCAGCCCCAAAGGTGATATGATCCCAACTCAAACACATACAACCCCGGTTGAAAGGACCACCCCAATTTCAGTTATGTGCCTAGATAACAAAATTTTCAAAATCAAGGTCAACACCAATCACAAAGGCCTATGAACATGAACAAGGACAGCTCAGAAAATGCTATGAAAAATTTGATAGCTAATACTCAAAAATTTCAATAGGCCATGAACAAGAGGTTTCAAAACTTGGAAACTCAAATCTCTCAAATCGTGACTTCTTTAAGCAAATTAGAGTCTCAAGGACGTTTACCATCTCAACCTGAGGTAAATACAAAACAAAATGTTAATGCTGTAACTTTAAGAAATGGAAAAGTTTTACAGGATGAATCCCGTGAGATACACTGTGGGCACAAGGTAAGTAACGAACTGGAACCCGAAGTTGAATTCTTAGAGCAAAAATCAGAATCTTCAGCAGGAAAGGGGACTAATGATCCTGGACCTATCATCATACAGCCACCATTTCCAGAGAGGTTTGCTAAATCGAAAAGAGATCACGATGAGAAAGAAATTCTAAAAACATTGCGAAAAGTAGAGGTAAACATTCCTTTACTTGATGTAATTAAGCAGGTCCCTAGTTATGCAAAGTTCTTGAAAGAATTATGCACTAACAAGAGGAAGATTGAAGGATTTCACAAGGTAAGTATGAATGAGAATGTGTTCGCAATGTTGAAATGAAATATACCACCTAAATGCCAAGACCGAGGTATGTTCACTATCCCTTGCAAAATTGGTAGTGTTGGTGTTGGTAAAGCTTTATGTGATTTGGGGGCTTCAATTAATGTTATGCCATCTGCTATTTTTGAGAAATTAAAAATTGGTTCTTTGAAAGAAACAGGTGTGGTAATTCAATTGGCGGACAGGTCAACGGTGTACCCCGATGGTTTATTAGAAGATGTCTTATTAGAAGTGAATAAGTTGATTTTCCCTGCTGATTTCTATGTGGTTCATATGGAGGATGATATATCTCTAAAATCTCATGATATTTTGTTAGGAAGACCATTTTTAACCATCGCTAAAACTAAGATAGATGTTTTTTATGGTACCTTAACCATGGAGTTTGATGGAGAGGTTGTTAAGTTCAATCTGTATGAGGCCATGAAACATCCCATCGATTTGTCTAGTGTGTGCCAAAATGATGTGATTGAACCTTTAGTGCAGAGAGTTTTCAAAACCAGTCATATGGATTAATTAAGTGTGGTTTTGTGCCAAAATGATTTGAAAGTTTTAAATGAAATTATTTTGTTAAAGGAAAGCTTGTTTCAAATAGAAAGTGGATTAGAAGGAAATCCAATACTTTTCAAAGAAAACCCCAAGGTTGACTTATTCGATTCCCATGCTAAACTTTCCCTTTCTATTTTACAAGCACCTAAATTGGAGTTGAAACCATTACTGGAGCACTTAAAGTATGATTTTCTTGGTGAAGGAGAAACATTACCCGTTATCATTTCCAACAAGCTTAGCACTTGGGAAGAGGAAGAACTGGTTCAAATCTTGAGCGAACACAAATGTGCGATTGATTGGACCATTGCCGATATTAAAGGTATAAGTCTTTCGACTTGTATGCATCAAATTCTTATAGAGACGGATAGTAAGCCAACATGAGAAAGTCAAAGGAGATTGAACCCACCAATGATGGATGTTGTGAAAAAGGAGATACTGCGACTGTTAGATGCGGGTATAATATACCCCATATCAGACAGTTAGTGGGTGAGCCCAATCCATGTCATTCATAAAAATACAAGTATAACGGTGACACAAGATGAAGATGGTAAGTTAATTCCAAACCGAGTTCAGAATGGGTGGAGAATATACATTGATTGTCCTAAATTAAATACTTCTACTCATAAAGTTCATTTCCTGTTACCTATTATTGACCAAATGTTGGAACGATTGGTAGGAAAATCACATTATTATTGTTTAGATGGATATACAAGATTTTATCAAATTCCAGTATCTTCGGAAGATCAAGAGAAAATGACATTTACATGCCCGTTCAGGAATTTCACCTTTCGAAGAATGCCGTTTGGACTTTGTAAAGCGCCTACCACGTTTCAACGATGTATGGTCAGTAAATTTTCAGATTTAGTGGAAAACATCATTGAGGTATTTATGGATAACTTTACTATTTATGGTAACTCTTTCGATGAATGTCTAGTAAACCTCACAAAAGTTTTGAAATGATGTTTGGAAAAGGATTTGGTCTTGAATTATGAGAAATGCCATTTTATGGTAGATCAAGGATTGATTTTGGGCCATATCGTTTCCAAACGTGGGATTGAAGTTGATAAGGCTAAGGTTGACATTATGAAATCATTACCTTACCCCGTTTCCATACGGGAAGTTCGTTCATTCCTTGGTCATGCAGGATTCTACCGGAGGTTCATCAAGTCATTTTCAAAAATTGCTCAACCCCTCTGTAAATTATTGCAAAAAGATGTGGAGTTCAATTTCGATGATTCATGTAAGAGGGCTTTCGATAAGCTGAAAGAGACGCTAGTCACAGCGCCGATTATTCAACCACCAGATTGGAATCTGCCATTCGGGATAATGTGTGATGCTAGCAACTAGGCTGTGGGCGTAGTACTTAGACAGAGACATGGAAAAGACCCACATGTTATCTATTACGCATCTAGAATTCTTGATAGTGCTCAACAGAACTATTCTACAACAGAAAAAGAACTCTTTGTAGTTGTATTTTCTCTAGAAAAATTTCATCCACACTTATTGGGTACTAAAGTTTTCATTTATTCTGATCATGCAGCCCTTAAGTAATTGATGAAGAAAAAGGAAGCAAAGCCATGATTGATTCGATGGATCCTTCTGTTGCAAGAATTCGACATTGAAATCCGAGATAAGAAAGGTTCTGAGAACTTAGTGGCTGATCACTTTAGCAGGTTACCAATTTCAGTTGATTTCACAACAATTAAAGAGGAATTCCTAAATGATTTTGTTCTTTCTATCTCTAGCAAACAGCCATGGTATGTCGATTTAGCTAATTATTTTGCTACTGGAATTTTACTAGATTATTTGTCTAGGAATGAGAAAGATAAAATAAAAAAGCATGCTAAATATTATGTTTGGGATGAGCCATATCTTTGGAAAAATTACCCTGATCAAATGATCAGAAGGTATGTCAATGAACATGAAATTGAGTCAATTTTGAAATTTTTATCATACACCAACTTGTGGGGGTCTCTTTGGAGCTGATATAACAGCCCGAAAAGTTCTAGAATCCAGTTTTTATTGGCCTAATATTTATCGTGATTGTTACATGTTCTATAAAACGTGTGCGAATTGTCAAAAAATAAAAAATATGTCCCTTAGGAACCAAATGCCACTTAATCCAATTATAATTTGCGAAACTTTCGATGTATGGGAGATGGATTTTATGGGTCCTTTTCCCCCGTCACATGGCAATGTGTATATGTTACTTGTGGTTGATTATGTTTCGAAATGGATCGAAGCTAAAGCAACGAAAACTAATGATGTTAAAGTGGTTGCAGGTTTCCTCAAAACTAACATTTTCAACAGGTTCGGAATGCCAAGAGCTATTATCAGTGATAGGGGAACCCATTTTGTAACAAAACCATTACCTCCCTTTTCAAGAAGTATGGAGTCACACATCGCATCTCAACTGCATATCACCCCCAGACAAATGGCCAAGCTGTTAATCCAAATAGAAAAGATTGGAGTGATAAATTGGAAGATGCACTTTGGGTTTACCAAACCGCTTACGAAACCCCATTAGGTATGTCTACTTATCATCTTGTATATGGGAAAGCATGTCATTAGCCAGTTGAACTTGAACACAAGGCGTATTGGGCTGTGAAACAATGCAATTTGGATTTGGATGCCGCTGGTGAGAATTATAAATTGCAAATTCAAGAGCTAGAAGAAATAAGAAACGATGCTTATGAAAACTCTACAATCTACAAGGACAAAATTAAACATTTTCATGACAAGTTTTTAAGTAGAAAAGAGTTTTCAATTGGGTAGAAAGTTTTGTTGTATGACTCACGTTTGAAAATTTTTCCTGGGAAATTGAGAACTAGATAGATAGCGCCTTTTATGGTTACTAACATTTTTTCTCATGGTGTTGTTGAAATCAAAAGTTTTGATACAGGGAAAATATTCAAGGTCAATGGACATCATTTGAAACCGTTCTATGAAAGATTAGAAGCACAAATCGATCAGGTTGCATTGGGCAATCCAGTCCAACAGCACTAAGGATCCTAACACAAAGTCTAGCGGAGACTATAAACTAGAACTACTGCTATCCCTTTTAATTTAATTTACTTAAGATTAGTATATTTTTTATTTTATTCAGTTTCGTTGTTTAAATTCAATAAAGTAGATTATTTGGAAAATTAATAAATAGTGGAAAAGTTGTCTTTGTACTGCACCTTCTCACCTTGTTAATTATTCCATTTAATCCCATGTTTCAATTTCATTTTATTTTATTATGTAATTGTCTTCACCAATTCACTAATGGATGTATTGTTTTGCAAGCTTAGTCATGGGAAGAGTTAAAAATTTTGTCAGCAGCAAGCATAAAGGAATATTGGGCTCCACTTGGAATTTTTGAAATTGGGCCAAATTTAACCAAATTGACTTAACCACTTACATCAACCCTACAAAAAATCACGGGTATAACACAATATTCTTCACCATCAAAATCAATTCCCAAATTCTCAAAAACAACTCTTCCCCTTCCTCTCTCAAAAAAATCTGATTGATTACTCTCCATCCACCATCACCACTCCTCCTCTTTTTACAAAACTATCATTAATTTCTCTCCGCAACGTTCTCTATTGCTCATTAAACCTAACCCTCAACAGATTTCAATAGTTCAAACAAGGAGAGGCGCTATTCACCAGAGTTCACCATCGCCGGAACCACCACAACGGAAAAAGGTGAAGGTTTTGAGGGGTTCTAAACCAGCACCACCTGTAAAAACGGAGAGAGTAGTTTCAAAGGAACAACGTGATGAATCAGATTCACACTCGAAAGGGGGCAGCTCAGGCTCAGTGGGAGAACAAAAATAGGCTTCAAATTCGAATGGGGGCAGTGAACAAAAATCCTCTTCCAACACAAATTCGACTTCGATTCCACAAAATGAAAGGGAAAACTCAGAGAAATCTAAATCAAAAGGCTCAAACTCAGGGTAATCCAAATCAGAGACCTCAAAATCAAATTCTCCTAACTCAAAAGGGGAGACACCGAAAAATCATGTTCAGGGACTGGTTCGGGTAGCTCCGGGAATGAAGAGAATTCTATTCCTGATTCACTAGACAGTAACAATTCCGAAAAGGAGATAAGGATTCGAAAGAAGAAAAAGGAGGTCAAATCTAGCACATCCATCTCCAAAGCCATATTGGGCAAAGGGAAAAGCACCATTCCGGCTAAGCTAAAGGGCAGCTTACACTTCACAAGGAGGTTTCAGAAGCGGTTTGAGATTGTCAAAACAAGGAGGATTATTCAAGGTAAAAATTTGGATAATCCCACTATAAGTAAACTCAACCTTAACCTTAGTCAATATATCAATGGTACTGTTTTTGAAAAGTTCTTTGGTATAAACTATGATTCTTATTATGAGCTAGTGTATGAATTTTACACAACCTTTGAGTTTAAAAAGAAATTGATCAAGACTTGTGAAACCAAAGGAGTAATTTGTTTTAGGCTCCTTTGAACTCTTTGTAAATAAATTCAATGTTGCTTTAGGTTTGGTAGAGACATAGATAACTTTCCCAATGACTATATTATTGTTTTTACTGTTGTCCCTGATGACCTTAATTGTGCTAAAATTTGGAATTCCCTTTCCACCAACTCCAAGAGTCCGTATTCATGTGTTGAGTCTAAGGATTTCTTCCTTACTGACTCGTGTTTAGTTTATATTCACCGATTGCTTGTTTATTCACTTTCTTTCGAAAATGATGCGTCAGCAACTGTGACTCAAATGGAGTTGTTTTTATTGTGGTGCTTTAAGGAAAAGAAATCAGTCAATTTAGGATGTTTCCTAGCCATTTAGTTTCAGGCCATAAGTGCATCATGTGGACCTTTTAAACTAGGACATTTAATTACTAAATTGGCTGTTTCCTTGTG
The DNA here is from genome assembly GCA_949673415.1 of Euphorbia schlechtendalii. Classification (NCBI taxonomy): domain Eukaryota; kingdom Viridiplantae; phylum Streptophyta; class Magnoliopsida; order Malpighiales; family Euphorbiaceae; genus Euphorbia; species Euphorbia schlechtendalii. The sequence continues at coordinate 15,486 of CATIWQ010502274.1, forward strand.
CGATTTTGATTTGAATAATAACAAGTTGCATGTGGTGAATAAATTAGACCCTTTAAGCATCATACGTTTGGATGACATGGGCCTCCTTTGCAAAAGCGACGGACAGCCCGGGTTTTGTTTACAATGTGTAGGGAAAGACAAAGAGAAAGGCAAGGTCTTACAATATAAGTCTAGTAAGCCCCGTGGATGACTTGCTATCGAAATTATACAAACCGAGGTGCTACAAAATCTGACTTCCAGATTCGAGGCAGCAATAGCTTAGCACGAAGCTGACAATGCTAGATTTGTTAGCATTGTGCAATAAATCCAATAGAGCATTGCCATTCTAACTGGAAGGATTATGTTATCCGGTCAACCTTAGCCACATCAGCCCCCCCGAACATACAGGGCAGTACTTGCTCTTTTCTCATTTTCATTTAATATTTTTTTTACTGTCTTGTGTGTTTGGCTGTGCCTACAGTTGAGGGCAATGTGGCATAAGTGTGGGGGGGAGAATGTTAAGAAGAAGGAAGAGGAGTCTATTTTTGGGTCAGTTATTGTGTGGTCCTTTTGTTGTTTTGTATATAGGGTCTGTTTTGTCCAATGAGAGTCTTTTTGAAACTAAATTGAATTTTTTTCTTTTAATTTTCATAGCCTCGCCTTAAGTTAAACCGATGTTTCTTTCTTGAAAACTTGAAGTTTGAACACTCTTTGGCCAAATTCAAGTAAGCCTAATTGAAATTAAACTAAATTGTGGTTAATGACCTTGCTTTGATGATTCTATTTTTGTAAAATATGATTAGTTTGTTTTAACCATTCATGTGGCCTTTGCAAATTTGGATTTTTCATATTGAGTTAAGAGATGTTCAGCTGACAAATTCTTGTGAAAATTGAAGTACTGTTACTGAAATTTTTTAAAAAACATGTTTTAAGCCTTTTGACTCCCTTTTTATAGTTGGAAGTTGCGCCTCAAAATGCATTTCCCCTTAAGCAAGGAGTCGCTAAACTAACGGTAGAGTCACATGACTGAGGTACACCAACGTTAGCGAAATCGCTAATGAGTGGGAGAGCATAAAAGCAAAAGCAGAAATATGCTCGAAATAACCAAGGGGGTGTAAAGAAAAGGCTAAAATATGAGGAAAATTTTGTGAATACTTTTATTTTGGAATTTTGGATTACAATGTAAAAAGTCAGTTGTGTGTCACTTTTCGCTATCGATGAACTTGTTTTTGTGTGGGGCTGCTGAATGATTTTGAGTGAATTGGTTGTAATTCACTTTAGTAGAGTTTGAAGAGCTTGATTATAATCATGCGGACTGAATTGTTATTTCTTATGCGATTTTGGCCTGGTGATGTTCAACATGCTTTTTTCTAATTAGAGTACGAATATCGGTATGACTTAATGGTTGAGCTATGTTTTGACTCTCTTTGTGTACCTAAATTGTTTTGCTTGAGGACAAGCAAGGGTTAAGTGTGGGGGAATTTGTTAAGATGCATTTTATGCATTGTATTTATCTTAATCTATGTTTGATTCACTCATTATTTTGGAAAATTGGTTTAGTTGTGAATATTTTGTGATCTTTATTAGGGAGATGTGAAAGTGGTTGAAAATGGGATAAGGACTTGGAA
>CATIWQ010502281.1:0-10366 GCA_949673415.1 Euphorbia schlechtendalii
TAAAAAGAATAAATTAAATATATGTATTTTTTAATAAATGTATTTTGAAGTCATCCCTTGCTATTCATAAGTTGATTTGAAAAATGTGAAATTCTCGTGTTGGTGCAGTAAGGTAGATGACATGCGTTTATTAAAATAATAAATGATAATGATAGAATTATTGGACAATAATTGCAACGTCATCTCATACTTTGGGGAAAATTTTCACATATTTTATTTCTCTAAAGTTTATTGGAATTTTAATACTACCTCCCTTTTTTAATAAGTGTCATTTTAGTGTCTTTGAAATTTTTTTAAATAAATATCGTTTTAAAATTTCAATGCACATTTTATCCATTTTATCCTTATTTAATGCACATTGAAAATGATAAAAAAAAATAAAGTATCCAATCAGCTTTCAAATGAATAAAAATCATAGGGGTAAATAAGTATTTTTATTATCTTAATTAATGTGATATTGATATTAGTAAACAAAACTTAATGTGACACTTATTTAAAAAGGGAGGGAGTACAAATTTTTTAAAATACTTTTTGTCAGACCACCTAGCAAGGAATTAAGGTAAAGAATCATAATTAACTTGTATATATAATTAATGACATTACCTTAAAAAGATTTATCAAATAAGTTGTAACTTATATGAATATCTTCAAATATAAAAAAGGTTGCAAGCGCTGTTTATGGTGGTCAAAGATTGCTTGCAAAATAAACACACGTTGCTGGGGGAGACTGGTTGAATAATCGGCGTAATCACTCCAATGCTAAAGTCAACGTCATAATTAAGAGAGGTGGCAAGTGTATTTGAGTATTGAGAATAATGTACCTTTGAATAGTGACTCAATGGGGTTTTTTATAGGCTTGAGTCCCTCCTAAGTCGATTAGGAGAGAGTTAAACCCCAATAGGACTCTTGTTTAAATAAATAGTTCTCTCCTAAATATGATAGAATTTGATCCGGTAGAAGGAAAATCTAGATTATGATCAAATTCTTTTCTTGTGGAGAAATTATAGGAAATAGAATCTCTGTTGGATTGTATGCCTTATTAATGCGGGCCTTCCAGATGGCTTAACCGACTCGGTTAGCCATTCGTTTAGCCTTATCTACTTTCTAAGATTGAGTTTGACTTGGTCTTTTTGATACACTGAGGCGGTTGTGTTCGCTTAAATATTAAGGTTGTGATGGAAAAATGCCTTTCGATATTTTACTAAGTTATCAGAAGCCCCCTACAAGTGATGTGAAGTTTCTTTAGGAATTCAGCCATCTGGATCCGCCTAGATTGAGCGGTCCTTTTGTTAGGTGAAATGACACAAAGCTTCTAGGGCATGCTTCCAAGGTTTTGGGTGCGTGTTTGAGAGCCAATTATAATGATTGAAACTTTTCAAATTTCGAATGAATGGTTATGATTAAGCCACATGTTACACAGGGAAGAGTAGGGATGACAACGGATCCTGGACCCAGATTCATTTTTTAGGGTCTGGATCTTAATTTTATAAATCCGTCGAATTCTGGTCTTGGAAAACGGGTCAGGTCCAGGTCCGGATTTGACAATGAAACCCGAATCCAGACTCGGATCCGTAATTAAACATTAATTGTACTTTTTTATTTATTATTTACCCCGAAAATATTGGATAATTAATATTATTTGATATCCACATAAATACAATTGCATGAACATAAGTAAATGAGCATGTAAACTATTTAAAATAAGGTGAAATGTACAAGTATGGAAGCTGAAACTAAGAATTTGATGTTAATTACATGGACCCGTTTATGGACCCGGATCCGTTGGATCTGGATCTGGATCCTAAAATTATGGATCCACTGGATCCGGGTCAGATCCGAGTCTAATATATTCAAACGGATTCGGACCGGGTCCAAGCTAGACCAGGTCTGGATTCGGCCCGTTGCCATCCCTGGGGAAGAGGCATCTATTCATTTTCAACCTAATCTCTCTCTCTCCCTCCCTTTCTTTTTATCCCTTTATAAGTAATCTGAAATTCTTATACTATTTTCATCGAACTTGTGCTCTTCTATTGCTATGTAACCTCTAACGAATAAGGCTTTCGTTTTGTGTGATCTTCTCTTTTCCTAAATCAAGTAAGTTTCTTAACTCTTTTTTTATCATTTCTTTATTTTTAGTCTTTGATTCTAATGCTTTACTATTGATCACCAAATCTACTCTTACAAATGCTTTTATGTATCCTTTTTTATACTCCTAGCTTGATTGTTTGATTTACATGTTTCATTACCCTAATTTTGTTTTACTTCACTTTGCCTTTGATTAAAGTCTCTAGTTTTGGATTTGTTATGTTCGTGTTTTGGTTTCTATTTATAAACTTTTTTCTAGAAATTATGAAGTGTTAATAAAATAACGACCATCTTTGGAATTTGATTTGGGTGAATAGTTTGAATGTTTCTTGTGTCGCATCGAACTAACTATATATACTTTAGGATCTATTTTAACCGCGTAGGGTGTTATTAGGTAGTGATGTCGAGTTTGCTTTAGCCAATTGAATAAGGAGTTTGATGAAATAACCAAGCATTATTGGCAGTTCTTTGAGCAACCACTAAACGTAGATCATAATGACTGTGTCTCTCCTATGAGGGTGACATATCTGGCTAGAGAAAACATGTCTAAGATGAATTCCGTGAGTGGTGAGCTGGTGGAAAGTTCTAAGGCAACCACAAGCTCTCACTCTATCCAATTGGTCTGGGATAAATTAGACGTTGAGTTGAGTCGGATACCAACTGCGCCAAAGAGAGTTTTTCAAGAGGATCCGCCTTGAATGGGGAGAGTGAAGAGGGCTTCTACTCGGCCTATGAGGAAGCATGTAGCTACAAGGCCTAGTACTGCTAATAAGGGTAAGGCCAAGGTAAAGGCAGTGGTGAATAAGACATCACGAGTAAAGTTTATAGAGTTCTTCCAAGACCGTCTCGATTTAGACTTTGAAATGGAAGTTTTCACCTAGTTGAAGAATCGTGAAATTTTACTACCTTCCAGGCTTCAACTTATCACTAATCCGCCAAAGAGATACTTCATTATATATATGGACCAAATTTGATCAAGCTTTTTCTATTCACTGCTCGAGGGAATATGTGACCTACTTAGAGTTCGAGATTTTTGCCCAACTCAAATTCAACCGAACTCTTGGATAGACTTAGTGGGGCGTTACTTGATTTTATAGGGATTTCTCCTACCCTTTGACGTAGAATTCTATAGACGATTTGTGACCCCTAAGAAAATAAAAAACAAAGACCATTTCCATTTTTCTCATCAAGGCGGGTTTTATAAAATCGCTCATAGAGTGAATTCTGTTAAATACTTTAAGTAGTAATACATTTTTATCAAGGAGGAGGAAAACCATCCTAGGTTCCCCACATGGAGTCTTGAACTCTCGGGCGCTTATGAGCTTTTTAACATTGATCCTAGGGTAGATACTTTTAAAAACATTAGGAAAGAAGTATTCATTGTCAAAAATATAAGTTGGGCTATAGCAGAGGATTATAGGATTATTGAGCCTGGCAACCTGGATCATACTTATTATCCTGGTCTAAATGGTTTTCAAGTATGCTTGTATTTTTCTTTATCCATGTTATAACAAATGCTAACTTTTCCTAAAATGAAGGATCTCAAAACATCTATTATAGCTAGCGGTCCAAAGATCACAAAAACCAAAACATTTTGGAGGAGCCCCGAGCTGATTAAAGGTGATGATATTGCAGTGTAAAGGATTTCAGCCAAGAACCTTGATAAGAAGAAGAAGAAGCGGAAGGCCAAAGTTCGGACATCCAGGAGGATGCGCCTTCTTCCCATGTTGCTAAAAGGCCATCTCTTGAGATGGTAAGGAAGATTTAATTTTGACTTGTGTATTTCATAGATAATATTATAAATTCTACATTTTCAAGTTGCTGATTTGAACATCCCAACTGCCTCAGGTGGAGTGGCAAGGGAGATAAATTCTTCTTTAATTTAAGAGGATTTCCTTACTTTATCCGACACAAATCCCTCTATCTTTTCCATGCCGGTTCAAAACATCTTGAGGACTATCATCCTGTTCCCCGTGGAGGTACAAAGTATGGAGGTAGAGTCTTTCATGCAGATGACCAATCACATGTTAAATATTTCCTCAAAGGTACATTTTCTTTAGCAAAATAATTTTATTTCATGCAACATATGCTTAACATTTTGCATTTGATTATTTATATGGTGTCTCGAGCCACCATGATGATCAGGATGGGTTAGGATATTGGCCTGGAAGAGCGTAGTTCAAAGTTACTGCAAAGGAGTTTGAGAGCGTGAATGGTCTTTTATCTGTTATCGAGTGAGCTAATGAACAGCTTACCAAAGGCTGAAGAGAAGTAGTTGAGTGGCAAAAGAAGCTATTTGATTCTTACTGAGCTAATGAAGAGCTTCAAAAAACAATAACCCACTATGAGACTATCATTCCTAAGAAGATGGAGTCTTAAAAAAAGGTAATGGAGGAGGTTATTGAGGTGGGCTAAGAATTAGACTGGTGTCTTCTTCGGGCTTACCAACTCCTTCATATGGATTTGTCTAACACCCTTATTGAAGAAGTTGAATATCCTGGCGAGTCAAATAGTGAAAAGGAGGAAGAGACCCGAGTGGAGGGGGATGCCACTGAGCATGATAAAGATAGCATGGGTAAAGTTAATACTTCCACCCTTGAGCATGAGGAAGACAAGGATGCTCCTCCAAGTCATGATGAAAATAACACCATCATGTAGGCTTTTATTTTATTTGTAATTTTGTGAGCATATAGTTCTCTTTTTTGTATGAATATTTCAGTCCTCTGCGGCTTTTAAATATATTTATGGCTACTGCCTTTTATATTTCTTTTCCTTAAGTTGTATGTGTATGGCCGCCTCGATACCATTTCATTTCTGTTACTTAGAATAAATTGTAATTATACATGCTTTTATTTGGGTGGTTTCTAGATTACTGCTACCTGAATGTTTAATGCCTTCGATTTATCTAGGCTTTTATGCTTTGATTGCAGTTGTATGTTATGCCACTTTGGCATGTCTAAATTAAATAAGATTTCCTTTAAATAAGGACTTTTCCAGGGGTCTTTTCATTCTGCTTCCTAGATATTGTATTTTCCTTAAATTTATAAAGTCTTTATTTATATCAAGTAGGTCTTATGAATTTAAGCCACCTTCATTTATAACGCACTTTGTTTTTCACTTCCTTGAATGAATTAGTGTGCAATCTTAAAGTGTAATTAATACTTATATGTGCACAATATGATAAGCTGATTAATTTATTGATAACTTGAAAATTACATTCGGAATTCTATGCATCTTGTTATCTTATTCCTCTAAAGGGCTTCGCCTTGTTAAAAAACTATCTAAGGAAAAAACCCTATGGGAAAAAATCCTAAGAAAGGAAAAAAGTATGGCCACCTGAGTCCCTTTAGGGATTATTGGCTACATAATAGGGCCTTAATTTGGAGATTTTCCATGTTCGTGGAAGTTCTTTTCCCTCAATGGTGTTGAGTTTGTGTGTTGTTAGTCCAAGGATTTTGACTACCTTGTAGGGGCCTTCCTAATTTATGCCCATTTTCCCTTTTTCTTCGTGAGCTTGAGAAGCGGTTACATTTTTTAGTACAAGGTCACCTTCATTGAGGTGGATTTCTCTGACCTTTCTATAATGGTATTTTGTGATTTTTGTCTTATATGCCACCATGACGATGCAAGAACTTTCCTCTTTTTTTTGAGAACATCAAGGTGATATCTCATGTTGATATCATTCTCTTTTTACGTTTAGTAAACCACACGATCGCATGGAGCACTGATTTCAATGAGGATAACTACCTCGACTCCATACACCATAGAATACCGTGTTTCATTAGTTAATTTGTATGGTGTGATCCTATATGACCATAAGACATTGATGAGCTCATCCTATCACACACCTTTCCTTTCCATCACTCTTTTCTTTAAGCCTTGTCTAAGTGTTTTGTTATTAATTTCCATTTGGACTTTTTTTAGGGTGAGCCATAGATGAAAAATGGTTTTTTGATGTTGTGTTCTTTGCAAAAATCTTAGAACTTGCTAAATTAGAATTGTCCCGTTTATCCGATATTATTCCATAGGGGATAACGAATCGAGTTATGATAATTTTCCAAACAAAGTCAATTATTTTCTCTAAAGTGATGGTGTTGAAGGCTACCGCCTCGACCCACTTGGAGAAAATGGTCTGTTGCTACTAAAATCCACTTTCTTTGTTCCCTAGCTTCAGACATGGGGCCTGCGATGTCCATTCCCCAAGTAATAAAGGATCGAGTGGTCATCAATAGTCTTTGTGTTGCATGTGGTATGTGTGACTTTTGCACATGTATTTGGCATTGATGACATGACTTAACGTAAGTCTCTGCGTCTTCATTCATGGTTTCCCAATAGAAACTGGCTAGATTAGCTCTTATCACTAGAGTAGGGGCCACTTGGTGTGAGTCGCAATCTCTTTCATGTAATTCCTTAAGAATTAATGTTCCCATTTGGGCCATGACACTTTTTTTCTAGCCATCTAAATACGACTTTCTATAAAGCTCTCCATTTATCAAGAAAAACCACATAACTTTCCTTATTATCTTGACCGCCTCTATCTTGTCTTGAGGAAATTTATTGTTGGCCAAGTAGTCATATATTGACTACATCCAGCCTAAGCTTTATCTCTCAATTAGCAAGCTTGGACGATTGATTACTTCATATGGGCATCTTAATTACCACCATTCTTCAATGTTGGAGACCACCTTGGCCATTTCATCTTCTATTTCATATTCTTTTCAAGGAATGTGCTTAACTTTTCAAGCAGTTCCTTTTGATTCCAACTCTACAATTAAACTTCGCACTTTAGTTAAGTATTTAGCCATTTATACATCTTTTGTCTAAAAATTTCTCTTGATTTAATTAGCTAAAATTCTAGAATCACTTTTGACAAGAAGCTTATGTGGTGCTATCTCACAAGCTAGCTCTAACCCCTAGATAACTGCCTCGTATTTTGTTGCATTATTTTGTTGCAGGAAAAGCTGACTTTGATTCATATGAAAATCTAATCCTTCCCGAACCTCTATTATAAAAGCCAATTCCCTCTCCTTCAAGAGAAAAAGCTCCATCTACTAGGGCTTCCCATTCTTTTGCCTTTACTTCTTTGGTCGGTTCAAGTCTTGCAAATTCTACCATGAAATCTTCCAGAATTTGTGCCCTGAACACATTTCTGTTTTCAAGCCCTATATCAAATTCTCCCAGGTGGGTGGCCATTCTACTAATCTTTCTGATGTTTCGGGTCATTGAAGTGCCTTTTACAGCGAGCTTGTTCTAACGACTATTGTGAGCTTGAAAGTATGGCCTTAGCTGTGTTGATGCTGATATTAGAGCTAGGGCAAGCTTTTTTATTTTCAAGTATCTCAGTTATACAATTCTAAGCACCTTGCTTGTGTGGTGAATCAGAAAATGGTTTTTTCGCTCTTCTCTTATCAAGACGGTTCCAACTACCTCATCTGTGGCTGCTAATTACATACATAAAGTTTTTTCTTCTTGGGGCCGACTTAGTAGTGAGGTATTTCCTAAAATTTTCTTCAATTCATTGAAAGATTATCCGCATGGTTGATCCGATTTGAAATCTTTGTCCTTCTTAATGGCCTTATAGAAAGACATGCATCTTTTTGCTGAGAAAGAGATGAATCTTCCCAAAGCATTGACTTTGCTGTTTAGGCATTGCAGTTCATTTAAAGTTCTAGGAAGCTTCATCTTGAACATGTTACTCCTGTGTTTTTCAAGATAAACAACATAACCATGTCACAATATGTTCCTTTATGTGTTGTAAAGGAAGTCTTTTCTTCATCCATTGGGTTCATGGGAATTTGGTGATATCCGCTTTTTACGTCTAAAAACGAGTACTTTGCATTACTTATTGTTGAATTTACCAGTTGATCCATACCTGGAAGTGGGTAGCTATCTTTTGGAGTAGCTTTATTTAAGTCATTGAAGTCCACACACATCATATAAGCTCTGTTTGGTTTCTTAATTAAAACCACATTAGCAAGCAATATATGATAGCACACCTCTCTAATGTGATCGCTTTAAGTAACTTATTAACTTCTTCTATTGCATGTTGTCTCTCTAGCACGTGTTTCCTCTTCTTTAGCTTTACTAACTCAATTTTGGGGTTAAGATTTAACTCATGTTTCTTTACCTTCAGTTTGACCCCTAATAAATCTTTAGAGGACTAAGAAAAAGTATGTTGATGGTCTATAAGCACATAGATGATTCCTACCTTGGCATCAATATCCAAATTCTTATATATCTTTTAAGGATAAGCCCAGTCCAACTTCTTCTAGTTCTTCAACCACCTCAATTTTGTCTATGCTTTCTAGCTCATCTTCTTTTACCAAGTATGTTTCTATTTTGAGAGATGCTAAATAATTTTCTTGCGTCACTTGTGGGTTCCCAATTACTATTATCGTCCCTTTCTTAGTTCATATAAAAAATACAAATCATAAGAGAGATATGAGCATGGTTGTTTCCGTATGGAATGGTCTACCCAAAATTATGTCCAATTCGACTAAGATGTCAGCTATCATGAATTCTATTTCACCCTAGAATTTGTGTTTCAAGTCTTCCATCTCTACTTCCAATATGCTCCTAGTGACTGGATGGGTTGGCCATTTAAGCCTATTAAGGGTGAACTTCCCGCTTGGATTCTGGAATGATGCACCTTTGGGCTCTTTAACACACTTTTGGTGATAATATTCACAAAACTGTCAGTGTCTAATTGGATCTAACTTACGATTTGATTTTCAACAATTTCCTCCACTACAATTGGATCCACAAGAGGCTTCTTGACTAGAGAATCTTTTTGGTATGGTTTAAGAATTTCCTTCATGAAGTCTACATTTATTTTTCTATTATTTGCAACTATCGCCTTTTTCCTTGGTGATTCAAACTCGGGTATGTCTGCAATCACCATTATCACTCCCTTTGTTTGAGTAGCTTTCTTATCCATCTTAGCATCATCTCCATCTTGGGAATTGCTCTTTTTGTCTTATTTCTTCAATATTCCTTTGATGAATTGACTAAATTTTCCCGCCTTGATTAGCTCATGTACAACATCCGCCAAAGTGCTACAATTATTCATGTGGTTACCCTTTCCACTGTGATACTAGCAATATTTGTTTGTATCCCTTCCCAATGTAAATCCCTCTACAAGCTTAAGGAACTTTATATTCTTCTTCTCAAATCGTTTTCTTGATGGCTATCAAGATTTGGCTAAGAGATGTGTTGAGCTTAGGACGATCCTCTTCTCTTTCATAATATCCGCCACCACTTCTATTGGAGTTTTCCTCGACTCTTCTTCCATTTTTCTTCATATCTTGGTCTGTCATCTTTTCTTGAATCTTTGTTGTAGCTTTCTCTTCTCCAACTAGAATTCATCTCATCAGTCGAGATCAGGTTTTTTACTATACGAGCATCTACTGCAAACTATTAGGATGTCTCGTTAGTATAGCCTGCTTAAGTCTCCATTTCTTATTCCTTTCAACATTGCCTCTTTTGATGTGCTGAAATCCAGATCTCTAACTTCTAGACATGCCTCATTGAACCCGTTGTAGTATTCGCGTAAACTTTCTTCAGGTCCTTGCACAATATCATGCAAACTTCTTGTAGCTAATCCAATTGGAGCAGAGCCTAATAAGAGCTTGCAAAATGTATCACTTAATTTATTCCAGATACCTATAGATATGGGTGATAGGGATGTAAATCATCTTGCAGCCGGACCTCCAAGAGTGGAGGAAAAATACCTACATGTATATGCCTCTGTTACTCCTCCCATCTCCATCCATGTTTTCCCTTAATTACCAACATAATAATGCAGGGTCATCTTTGCTTGTATATTTATCGAAGGTAGGTTGGAAAATCATCTGCGATAATGGTTGGTCCAATACGTTCCTTTCGAATGGAGAAAAAATTATTTTGACCGTTGTTTCTTGATATGGAATCGCAAGTTTGGCAAAAACTCTCTTGGTTTTCTTTTCAAACTCTGGATCGTCATCTTCTTCATTACTTTCAACTTCTACTACCTTCTTTATCTTCCTTCTCTTGGCTGATTGTTTAGGCATTCTTGTCATGTTTAAAATGGTAGTCAAGGTTGGCCCAACATCTCCAGGCGGTATATTTCCCTACTTTATAGCAACCACTATCCCCTAGAAAAGGATTAATTGGGTGGATTGACCCATATGTGTACTATAGTGTTCCGATTGGGCCGTTGAGGCGGTAGAATAAATCAAAGGGTTCAAGAGAGGTATGTTTAGAGTGATAGGTGTCATCGATGCTTGATGATAACATCTTGTCA
>CATIWQ010502333.1:0-12391 GCA_949673415.1 Euphorbia schlechtendalii
AAAACTTTTATTGATAAGTGATTTGCAAGTACACTTATACAACAATTGCTCGAGAATATAGAGAAATTTAGTGATCGAAACAAGGATCCAAATCACTTAAATAGTGTCTCGCTAACACTTATGAATGTAGCGAATCTATCTACACACACTATGTTTTACCCTCTCTTCTGTACTTCCTTTCACTAATGCAGGAAATTGATGAGGATTGGAGCCCTATTTATAAAGTTCAAAGGGTTGCGTTTATCCAAACGAAGGGTTGTGTCCATTGGTGAAAGATTGCATCTCTTCATTGTGATTGGTTGAGAAGCTTTGATATAATCCGCAATGGATAAGCACCTTGTCATGATTGGTTGACTTCTGATAGGTATCTTATCATTGGTAGTTGATGGTGGTTGATCATGCTTATATGGCGATTGTTAGTTAAGAAGATAGAACCAGAAAACAGTCCAAGTCGTGATCGCAATATACAAGTCGTGACCGTGAATCTTTGATTGGTAGAGTTCTATTTTTTAAGTGAACAAGTCACGACCGTGAATGATTATCATGACCGTGAGTTGAGTTTTTCTTCAGAAATCTCCTTGTAACTTTACCGATCTTTGACAGCTTCGATCCTAAGCCAAATCTTTAAGTTCCACACATCTTTTTGCACCTTTTTCACACTTTTTTTCATAGAATTCCACTTTAGATCATTTTACTCCCAAGATTTACCTAGTATCTGCATTTGCATAAAAAACAACTACATACCATGTGAAATCTTTTATATGAAGTGTAAAAATGACTAAAACTATAGTGTTTAATGTATAAAATTAATGTGATAATATGTGTAATTATACACTTATCAATTCCAAGTGGTTATTGAATTTGGGCGTAATGAATTCAACCGAACTTTCACATTATCAAGGAGCATAAATGGAAATAAGCGAAGTTTAACTACTTCATCAGGAACATTAGGCATTTTGAAAGTATCACAGACTTCTAAAAAGTTTGCAATGTGAGCATTTAAATTTTCATTAGGTAGACCATAGTATTGCACATTATTGCTGATCATTTGAAGCAATGCTGACTTTATTTCAAACTGATTTGCATTAACTAGTGGTCTAGCAATTCCCTAATTGTTACCGTTAATGGTCGGAACGACATAATCCATGAGCCTTTTTTGAGGATGATCATTATTTGGTTGTTCTTCATCAACCATCTTTTGTCTTTGTCTCTTATATATCCATTTTCTGCTCTTAACAAATCATTATATTTCTGATTCGAAAGATGCCAAACTTTCTCCCGAACTACGCGTACTTGGCATGCACACACTAGAAAGAAAATTCAATGAATAAGAAAGAAAAATATGTTAATAACAAAATATAAATACTTAAAACCAAAAACTAAAATAAAAATAACTAATTCTAAATGAAACAAAAATATAATTGCCCGTTCTCTGGTAATTTGATCTCTAGAACGCAATTGCCTTCCCCGGCCACGGTGCCAAAAAGTTGTTCACCACTTTTCTAATGATAATATAAAAATTCTAAATATGAACAAGTGTTGTCAGTACCAATTATCAAATAAAAAAATGATGATAGCTGCAAGTATATAGTTGCGATGTAGTTTTAAAAGATATCGATCCCACAGGGAAGGAATTCGGTTCTAAGGATCAACTAGAGTTACGGAACAAAAGAAAATAAAATAATTTGAAGTTTTTGAATATGGTAGACTAATGAATGGACAGATGCATCAACAGATTAGAGAAGATGCAAAATATATAGATATTCTTTAAGAACAAGTATAGTGGAGTAAAATATACAAAATAATCAAGAATGTTTTATACACTAGATAACTTCAACAAACTCGGTTCTAAACGCCCAAATATCCTATAATTCACCGCAGAGCAACACATTAAATGACTTTTCTAAATCTAGGGTAAACGAATTATAACACTTATAAAAACCTAGACAACAATAATACTATGCTTAGTACGGGTCACTCTCACATAGCCATAGTCAGTAAGTTACCACTCCAAAAATGTTGGCTCACTAAACAGTGTTAAAATCAAAGATCTAGTGACTATACACAATCTTGTTAACCCCGAAACTACTCTTAAAGTCAACTCGAAAGCATATAACTTCATTAGAAAGTATAAGTAGAAAACAAAGTAAAGTTGTAAGGTATGCAAGTGAAAGCTAAAGTTGATCAAACCGTATCCACTCTTTTAATGGGAGTCGTCAATTCTCGCAATTCCTACGTCTACTTTGAATTCGGTATAGACTCATATAGAACCTCCATTAGGATGCTATTCTTTTTTAATATTGAACAAATGAATGTTGAAGAATAGAAACTTTTATAGGTAAGTGCTTTGCATTTACACTCATACAATAATCATTCAAATTTATGGAGAAATCTAGTGATCGAAACAAGAATCAAATCACTTATACATTTTTCTCTCTAACACTTTGAACATGGTGTAATCTATATAACTTTCACTCTCTATCTATCATGCATATCATCTGCGCATCAATCATATCCCATGCACGATATGGTGGATTTTAACCTCTATTTATAGAGTGTGAAATGTTGCGTTTATCCAAATGAATAATCATGTCCATTGGTGAAGGGTTGCATCATCTTCATGTGATTGGATGAAAGATTTCATCCTCATCTTTAATGGGTTGGCACCATTTCGTGATTATGGTTCTCTAAAAGGATTCTTTTCATCTGCCAGTTGATGGTGGTTGATCGTTCTTATCCGGTGGTTGGAAGTTGAGAAGAGTTGACAAAAAACCGTCACAATTTGCGAGCGTGAAATACATGTAATGATCTTGAAAGTAGGTTTGGAAACTTTCTGTTTGTTAAGAATGATAAGTCACAATCGTGATAGATAGTTGCAACCGTGACTTAGCTAATTGCGAATAGGAATCATGATCGTGATATGATCTTGACTTATACTTTTCTTCATGATTCTTCTTTACAACTTAATCTATCTTAGAAAATTTCGATCCTAAGCCAATTCCTTGCATTCCACACATCTTTTTGCACCTTTTTTCACTCTTTTTGCATAGAATTCCATCTTCAATCATTTCACTCCCAAGATTCACCTAGTTTCTACACTTACATAAAAAACAACTACACACCATGTGAAATCTTTTATATGAAGTATAAAATGAATCTAAATCACATCATTTTATGGGTAAAAATATCAAGATAATAAGTGTAATTATACACTTATCAGTGCCCCCCACACTAGAGAACACAATGTCCTCATTGTGAGAGACTTAACTAGAAATGAAAAACAAAACTAAACATACTAATAAAACAAAACAAACAAACTGTACAAATCCTTAACCCGAATGGAAAGTAGATAATCATTCGGAGAGGATCGATTCAGTCAATTGGTCAATCATATTATAATATTCCCATAAATCTCGCTCAATGTCAAACATCATCGTATGAATTTTGTCGATTTTCTTATGAATCGAGATTTGCGCTTCCATATGTTTGTTAAACTTTCCTCAGAGGTTGGTTGCTTTACACTCTTCCTTCCTTGCCTTTTCTCTTTCTCTTCTTGTATAGGCATCCACTCCCTCCTCCCATGATTTCCAATCATGAGTGATCCTATCTTCTCCTATGCACTTTTACAGAAATCCATACTTGAAGAATGTGTCCATGGTTAATTCTGAAATCTCATCTTCATCAGTAAAGACCTCAGTGGAATAAGGCATTCGTCCAATTTGTCCTAACAGATTCACCATCATACGACTCCCATATTATATTACTTCAGGATTTTGGGCAGCAGACATGAGTGCCTCCATCATTATTCCTGAAACATCAACAGGCATGCCATTCCTAATCGCTTCCATTACAAATAATATGACAATATCGAAAGTTGACTTACCAAAAAATGTACCACATAAGTAAAAGTGCAAGGCGAGCAAACAAGGATCATGAATCCACCAGCTATGGGCAGATAATTGTTTGAACTCAGTTTAGCCGGTCAGGTGGTTCCATGTTGGTAGAGGATTCCATCAAGGAGGCATCTTGTTATAGCAGTCTATTGGAAATCTCATATACTTGTTAAGAACCTTCCTCATCATCTTGTATTCATTTCCTTAATGATGATAAACTAGGCAATCCTTTTTGTCGTTCTTCCATGTTAGCGTTACTAACTTCTCCATACAATTCTCAACACTATTTCCCAGACACATGTTCGAATAAATGACAAAGTTCAGAAATCCGAGATAGTGTATCACTCAGTTATATATGATAAGTGTATCATTACACTTATTATCACATCAATTTTATACATTAAACACTATAGTTTGTCATTTTTACACTTCATCTAAAATATTTCACGTGGTATGTAGTTATTTTTTATGCAAATGTAGATACTAGGTAAATCTTGGGAGTAAAATGATCTAAAGTGGAATTCTATGAAAAAAGAGTGAAAAAGGTGCAAAAAGATGCGTGGAACTTAAAGATTTGGCTTAAGATAGAAGCTATCGAAGATCAGTGAAGTTACAAGGAGATTTCTGAAGAAAAACTCAATTCACAGTCACGATAATAATTCGTGGTCGTGACTTGTTCACTTCATAAACAAAAGTCTGCCAATCAAAGATTCACGATCGCGACTTGTACACTTCATAAACAAAAGTCTGCCAATCAAAGATTCACGATCGCGACTTGTACATCACGGTTGTGACTTGGATGGTTTTATGGTTCTATCTTCTTGACTAACAACTGCTAGATAAGGATGATTAACCACCATCAACTACCAGCAATAAGACACCTATCAGAAGTCAACCAATCATGAAAAGGTGCTTATCCATTGTGGATTATATCAAAGCTTCTCAACCAATCACAATGAAGAGATGCAATCTTTCACTAATGGACACAACCCTTCGTTTGGATGGACACAACCCTTCAAACTCTATTCGAAGGGTTGCGTCTATCCAAACGAAGAGTCGTGTCCACTGGTGAAAGATTGCATCTCTTCATTGTGATTGGTGGAGAAGCTTTGATATAATCCATAATGGATAAGCACCTTTTCATGATTGGCCAGTTTCTGATAGGTGTCTATTCGTTGGTAGTTGATGGCAGTTGATGGCGGTTGATCGTTCTTATCTGGTGGTTGGTAGTTAAGAAGATAGAACCAGAAAACCGTCCAAGTCATGACCATGATATATAGGTCACGATCGTGAATCTTTGTTTGGTAGACTTCTATTTCTGAAGTAAACAAGTTATGACCGTGAATGATTGTCACGACCGTGAATTGAGTTTTTCTTCAAAAATCTCCTTGTAACTACACCGATCTTTGATAATTTCGATCCTAAGCCAAATCTATAAGTTCCATGCATCTTTTTGCACCTTTTTCACTCTTTTTTTTATAGAATTCCACTTTAGATCATTTTACTCCCAAGATTTACCTAGTATTTGCATTTGCATAAAAAACAACTACATACCACATGAAATCTTTTATATGAAGTAGAAAAATGACTAAAACTATAGTATTTAATGTATAAAATTAATGTGATAATAAGTGTAATTATACACTTATCATACCCCCACACTTAACTTTTACCTTGTCCTCAAGGTAAATTCAACAGAAGTGTATAAATTTGGTAAACAAGTTCGTACCTTATTTGGCAAAAGACTATTGCAGTGAGTACCACATTCCAAGTTTCAAAAGATTTCAAGTAGAAGTTCGAAATTTCCCACAAATTAGTAATGTGCAATTTATATAGTTTAGTTGCATACCTTTGTTCTTAATGGAGAGTCAACCGAATCGCTTCTTCATATAAGTGTTATATGCATTCTCGAATATTACCTTCACTTAAGCATAGTATAAACTATAAAGGACATAGAAAGCACACTTTGATTAATTTCTCTCAAGGCATTTTTAGGTAACCTAGGATGCTAAAAACACTCTCAGTGGTTGCATTTTATGCTCCATACCACTCTCCCCTTTTTTTAGTGGTTTCATTTTAAGCTCCATACCACTCTCCCCTTTTTTTAGTGGGTGAAGTATTTTGTACTTTGCACCCATTTTTCGTGCTGTGCTTTCTTTTTCTTTTTTCACTCAATGAATGGTTGTAGTTTTTGCTCCGTACCATTCCTCACCTTTTGCATAACTCATTGGTTATCCTTTCTTTCTTTTGATTATTCACTCTTAATACCCTCATCCTTTACTGATCAAGTTCAACGTATTATGGCTGTAGTTTCCTAACACTTTAAACAAACTTGATACCTATAGGACTTTTTTGAGATTTGCCTATAAAAATCATAATAAGAATACCATTAGATATTAATCCACTTAAACTTTTCGGAAGCATTAAACTAAAACTATATAACTTATACTAATTCATGTCACATCGAAATGTATATCAAAACTTATTTCGAATGTTGCTCTTGAATGTTACTCACCACTCATCCTTGCCAAATTGATAAATGTTGTGCACTAACATCAAACTTGTAATACCTAACACTCTTAATAACCTTGGACAATTGTTAGTAAAGTATAAGAATAGATAATGTATTAATTGACATGAAAATCAACAAAAATATTCAAATTCTTCGATTTTTTAATTTATTTAATTTTTTTGGATTTCACGGGATTTTTACAAATGCCCCCCACACTTAAAGAACACAATGTCTTCATTGTCGAAGACTTTATTTTATTGAAAATCTAAAAACAAACAACTAACTAGTCTAAAAATTTGAAAAAGAAAAGTAAGAAAGGAATAAATCCGTTTTTATTGAGAAGGAGAATCCAAGGCCCATGTTGCGGTCACGATCGTGCCTTCCTTAATCATAGAAATAGAAGGTTTTGAAACCCAATAATCACGAGCGCGAGATGTATGTCACGGTCGCGATCTTCTTTAATTCTTCAAATTCTTCAAATTTTAGACTTTGTACCTAGAAAAACATAGAAAACAAATGTATTAAATATTATTGCCCGTTCTTTGGTAATTTGATCTCTAGAACGCACTTGCCTTCCCCAGCCTTGATCTTTAGAACGTACTTGCCTTCCCTGGCAACGGCGCTAAAAACTTGTTCGCCACTTTTCTACTGATAAGTTTAATAACTTATTCACAAGACTTGGCTACACTTGTTTCGTAAGGCTTATCCTAATAATAATGCCAAAAACTTGTTCACGCAAAATATAGGTGTTGTTAATACCTCTTATCAAATAGAAAAATGATGATAACTGCAAGTATACAATTACGAAGTAGTTTTAAAATATATCAATCCCACAGGGAAGGGCCAGCTCTAAAGATCATTAAGAGGAATGGAACAAAAGAAAAATAAAATAGACTATTTAATTGTGTAGGATAGGAATGATGGATGGATAGACAAATGCATGAAAGATTAGTAAAGATAAAACTATATAGTTTGAAGGGTTACGTCTATCCAAATGAAGAGTCGTATCCATTGGTGAAAGATTACATCTCTTCATTGTGATTGGTGGAGGAGCTATGATATAATCTACAATAGATAAGCACCTTTTCATGATTGGCCAGTTTCTGATAGGTGTCTATTCGTTGGTAGTTGATGGCAGTTGATGGCGGTTGATCGTCCTTATTTAGAGGTTGGTAGTTAAGAAGATAGAACCAGAAAACCATCCAAGTCACGACCATGATACACAGGTCACGATCGTGAATCTTTGTTTGGCAGGCTTCTATTTCTGAAGTAAACAAGTCATGACCGTGAATGATTGTCACGATCGATAATTGAGTTTTTCTTCAGAAATCTCCTTGTAACTTCACCGATCTTTGACAGCTTCGATCCTAAGCTAAATCTTTAAGTTCCATGCATCTTTTCACACCTTTTTCACTCTTTTTTCATAGAATTCCACTTTAGATCATTTTACTCCCAAGATTTACCTAGTATTTGCATTTGCATAAAAAACAACTACATACCACATGAAATCTTATATATGAAGTAGAAAAATGACTAAAACTATAGTGTTTAATGTATAAAATTAATGCTATAATAAGTGTAATTATACACTTATCATACCCCCACACTTAACTTTTGCCTTGTCCTCAAGGTAAATTCAACAGAAGTGTATAAATTTGGTAAACAAGTTCGTACGTTATTTGGCGAAAGACTATTGCAGTGAGTACCACATTCCACGTTTCAAAAGATTTCAAGTAGAAGTTTGAAATTTCCCACAAATTAGTAATGTGCAATTTATATAGTTTAGTTGCATACCTTTGTTCTTAATGGAGAGTCAACCGAATCGCATCTTCATATAAGCGTTATATGGATACTCGAATATTACCTTCTCTTAAGCAAAGTATAAAGTATAAAGGACATAGAAAGCACACTTTGATTAATTTCTCTCAAGGCATTTTTAGGTAACCTAGGATGCTAAAAACACTCTCAGTGGTTGCATTTAATGCTCCATACCACTTTCTCATTTTTTTCTTTTTAAGCATATGTTTTTGAAGTACTTTGTACTTTGCACCCATTTTTCCTGCTATGCTTTCTTTTTCTTTTTTCACTCAATGAATGGTTGCAGTTTCTGCTCCGTACCATTCCTCCCCTTTTGCATAACTCATTGGGTATCCTCTCTTTGTTTTTATTATTCACTCTTAATACCCTCATCCTTTGTTGATCAAGTTCAAAGTATTATGGCTATAGTTTCCTAACACTTTAAACACACTGAATACTTATAGGACTTTTTCAAGATTTGCCTATAAAACTCATAGTAAGAATACCATTAGATATTAATCAACTTAAACTTTTTGGAAGCATTAAACTAAAACTATATAACTTATACTAATTCATGTTACATCGAAATGTATATCAAAACTTATTTGGAATGTTTCTCTTGAATGTTACTCACCACTCATCCTTGCCAAATTGATAAATGTTGTGCACTAACATCAAACTTCTAATACCTAACACTCTTAATAACCTTCGACAATTGTTAGTAAAGTATAAGAATAGATAATGTATTAATTGACATGAAAATCAACAAAAATTTTCAAATTCTTCGATTTTTTAATTTATTTAATTTTTTTGGATTTCACGAGATTTTTACAAATGCCCCCACACTTAAAGAACACAATGTCCTCATTGTGGAAGACTTTATTTAATTGAAAATCTGAAAACAAACAACTAACTAGTCTAAAAATTTGAAAAAGAAAAGTAACAAAAGAATAAACCTGTTTTTAGTGAGAAGGAGAATCGAGGGCCCATGTTGCGATCGTGAAGGCCTGTCGCGATCGTGACTTCCTTAATAATAGAAACATAAGGTTTTAAAACCCGATAATCACGAGCATGAGAAGTATGTCACGGTCACGATCTTCTTTAATTCTTCAAATTTTTCAAATTTTAGACTTTGTACCTAGAAAAACTTAGAAAACAATCGTTTTAAATATTATTGCCCGTTCTTTGGTAATTTGATCTCTAGAACACACTTGCCTTCCCTGGACTTGATCTTTAGAACACACTTGCCTTCCCCGGTAACGATGCCAAAAACTTATTTACCACTTTTCTACTGATAAGTTTAATAACTTATTCACAAGACTTGGCTACACTTGTTTCGTAAGGCTTATCTTAATAATGCCAAAAACTTGTTCACGTAAAATATAGGTGTTGTCAATACCTATTATCAAATAGAAAAATGATGATAACTGCAAGTATACAGTTGCAATGTAGTTTTAAAAGATATCGATCCCACAGGGAAGGGCCAGCTCTAAAGATCAATAAGAGGAACGGAATAAAAGAAAAATAAAATAGATTATTTAATTGTGTAGGATTGGAATGATGGATGGATGGACAAATGCATGAAAGATTAGAAAAGATAATAGTATATAGATATTCCCTACGAACAAGTATAGCAAAGAAAACATGCAAAATCATCAAAGTTATTATGTATAATAGATTAATTTAACATACTCGGTTCTAGACAATCAGATATTCAATTATTCATCACAAAGTAACACATGAAATAACTTTTCTAAACCTAATGCAAACGAATTAAGACAATCATATAAACCTGGACAACATCAATACTATGCTTAGTACGGGTCACTCTCACATAGACACATTTAGCAAGTTACCATTCCAAAAGTGTTGGTTCACTAAACAGCATTATATCACAGATCCAGTAATTATACACAATATTGTTAACCCCGAAACTACTCTTAAAATTAGCTCAAACGCATATAACTTGATTAACATAAAAGACTTAGCATGAAATATGCATTATGACACATAAACATATCATAAACTTCGAAATATTAAGTATAAGTAGAAAGCAAAGCAAAGTTGTAAGGTATGCAAGTGAAAGCTAAATTTGATCAAACCGTATCCACTCTTTAATGGGAGTCATCAATTCCCGCAATTCCTGCATCTGCTTCGAATTCGGTCTCGGCCCGTCCAGAACCTCCGCTAGGATGCTATTCTTTGCAAATATCGAACAAACAAATGTTGAAGAATGAAAAATTTTATTGATAAGTCATTTGCAATTACACTTATACAACAATCACTCGAATATGTAGAGAAATCCAGTGATCGAAATAAGGATTCGAACCACTTATAAATTTTCTCTCTACGCTTATGAATGTAGTGAAAACTAGACATTTTTACTCTCTATCTATGCATACACGTGCACTATAACACACACATAATCACTCACAATCCATGCATACGAAATTGGTGAGTTTGGAGCCCTATTTATAGAGTTCGAAGGGTTACATCTATCCAAACGAAGAGTCGTATCCATTGGTGAAAGATTTCGAACAAGTTTTTGACACTGTAATCGGGGATAAGCCTTTCGGAATGAGTATAGTCAAAATCATGCGAACAAGTGTCTCCATCATTATCCCCGAAATATTAATAAGTGTTCCATTCTAAATTGCTTCCATCATAAACCATTCTTCAAGAATGACAAGATCGAAAAGTTGACTTACCAAACAATGCACCACTTAAGTAAAAGTGCAATGCGAGCAAACAAGGATTACGAATCCACTGGCTATAGGCACATGCTTGTTTGAACTCAATTTGGTTGGTCAAGCGGTTCCATATTGGTAAAAGATCCCATCCAGGAAGCAACTTATTTTAGAAATCCTTTGAAAATCCCATATATTTGTCCAATGCCTTCCTTGTCAACTTGTATTCTTTTCCGTGATGATGATAAACCAGGCAATTCTTCTTATCGTTCTTCCACGCCAATGTTACTAACATCTCCATACAGTTTTCCACACTATTCCCTAGAGACATGTTTGAATAAATGACAAAGTTAAGAATTCTAAGCTAGTACATTACCCTATCATAAACCCCAAGATTGATGAAACTGTTCCTATGAATTGTGTAGGAACTTTCATATTCAACATCCTTGATTATCTCGTAATTATCTCTTTCTTCATGAGAATCGATCAGAAATGGTACCTTATACCATTCTTGTAAGTTCAAGGGAGGGAACTAGATAGGATTTATTAGTTAGAACCATTTTGAAATGAAAGAATTTTTGAATGAAATGGGATGGTTTCACATTTGGAACTGAATTGTGATTGAAAGGTAAGAAATTCATTTTTCAAAAGTGAGAAATGATGAATACTCGCACATCAAGTTTTAGAGGTTGGAGGAATAACCATCGAATAACCTCTAAACTACCACAGTTTTTGCGCAAGTCGCGATCGTGATTAATTGTCACGATCGTGACTTACAAAATTTGAGAAACATAAAGTTTTGTTAAGGGATTCAAGAGCGCTAAATGGGGTCATGAACACGAATAGGTAAAATAGAAGAAAATCTTCTATTTATAGAGAATTCAGATGTAATAATATGACATATCACCTCTAAGATGATTATTTCATATTCTTTTTCACATCCAAGTTAGGATAGATAAATTTAAAGTTTAAGAAAGAAACAAATAAATATAATTTGAAAATGTATCATACTCTTCTTGTAATTTTTTCTTCAAAATGTAGTAACCATCCCCAGGCAATTTGATATCTTAGCATGCACTTGCCTTCCCCAATAACGGCACTAAAAACTTATTCACGAGATTTTGACTATACTCGTTCTGAAAGGCTTATCCCCAGCAACGGCGCCAAAAACTTATTCCCCACTTTTCTACTGATAATATAAAAGTTCTAAATATGAGCAGGTGTTGTCAATACCGCTTCTCAAATAGAAAAATGATGATAACTGCAAGTATACAGTTGCGATGTAGTTTTAAAAGATATCGATCCCACAGGGAAGGAATTCGGTTCTAAGGACCGACTAGAGTTACGGAACAAAAGAAAATAAAATAAATTGTAGGGTTTGGATTGATAGATAGATGAAATGACAAATGCATGAATAGATTAGAAAAGACGCAAACTATATAAATATTCCCTAAGAACAAGTATACTAGAAAAAATATGCAAAATCATCAAGAATATTTCAT